>CAUYLG010069502.1:0-102776 GCA_963573385.1 Cacajao melanocephalus | reverse complement strand
AGCCTGGGCAATAGAACAAGAATCTCGTTCTCTCTCCCTCTTTCTCTTCCTCTTTCTTTCTCTCTTACATTCTTTTTTTTTCTTTCTTTCACTCTCACTTTCTTTCCTCTCTTTTTCTTTCTTTCAAAAAAAAAAAAAAGAAAAAAGAAAACAACTCAACTCGTGGAGAATGGGGAAAAGCAAGGCAGGGTGACTGCCCACTCAGGAGTGACAAGGAGCTAGGGAAGCCTCACCTATCCAGGGAAGCCATGAGTGAGTAAGTGACCCCAGGGACCCTGCTTCACCCACAGATCTTTGCAACTCTTGGGGCAGGTATCCCCTTATTATCCTACTCCACCAAGGCCTGCAGTCTGACACACAGAGCTACATGGCAGAGCAGCTGCTCAGGCACATGTGGAGCTCCAGGGCTTTCAGATATCTAGGCTTCCCAAAAAAGCAACTGCACCTCTGGCAAAGTGGAAGGTTAGACCCCTGTACATACCTTTAGGAAAGGGGCTGAATTCAGGGGGCTGAGCAGCAATACTGTGCAGGCCCTACTTCCATGGCACCTTGTAGGATAAGACTCCTTGGCTTAGAACTCCAGCCAGCCACTGGCAGTGGCAGCATTACAGCTCCCTGAGACAGCTCCCAGAGGGAGGGGTGGCCCACCATTTTTGCTGTTTTGTTGCCTTAGGTATTGTTGCCTTCAATGAAGCTGCCCTATGGAAAAGTGGCCAGATTGTTTTTTTTTTTTTTTTTTTTTTCCCACTGGTTCCTAACCCTGCTTCTCCTCACTGGGCAGGATCTCCCAGCTGGGGTCACCAGCCACTCTTGCCAGTGTTTTCCAGCTGGCAGTGGTTCTGAGCCTCCCTGGAACAGAGCTCCCAAAGGAGGGATGGAGCGCCATCTTTGCTGTTTCACAACCTTAGCAGTGATTGCCATAGGCTCTAGGGAGTCCAAGGCAATGAAAGGCTAGATTACTCCCATGGCACAGCACAGTTCTACAGAGAAATAGCCACACAGCTTTTTCACATGCGTCCCAGATCATATTTCTCTTCACTGGGCAGAATCTCCCAATCGAGGTCTACAGCCATCCCTGCTGGTGTGTTCAGGTTGGCAACAGGTCTGTACCTCCTTGGAATGGAGCTCCCAGACGAAGGGGCAGGCCACTATCTTTGCTGTTTGACAGCCTTCACTTCAGGTGCTGGAAATCTGAGGTGACTAGGGACTGAAGCAGACCCCCAGAAGGCTGGAGCAGCCTTATGGAAAAGTGGCCAGACTGTTATGTGGGTCCCTGATCCCATATCTTCTCACTGGGAAATCCTGGCCTGGGTCTCTGGCCACCCCCCACTGGGGCTATCAAGCCAGTAGCAGCTCTGCAACTCCCTGGGGCAGAGCACCCAGTGCTGTCTCACAGCTCTCACGATTGCTGTCTTCAGGCTCCTGAGAGTCCATCAGACTCTCCAGAATCTGGATCCCCAGCACAAAGCACCTACCTCCTAGAAAAGTGGCTGGACTGTTCTCCATGCAGGCTGGTCCTCAATTCTTCTCACAGGGAAGGACCACCAGACGTGAGATTCCAGCACAACCACTCTGTCCCCATCTGACCCCTTCAATCAGAGGCAGCCCAGCAGTTGAAAGAACACATACACACAGAGATGAGAAAGAACTGATGCAAGAATTCTGGCAACTCAAATGGCCAGAGTGTCTTATGTCCTCCAAATAACTGCTCTAGTTCTCCAACAAGGGACCTTAACCAGACTGAGTTGGTTGAAATGATGGAACTAGAATTCAGAATATGGATAAGAACAAATATAATTAAGGTTCAGGAGAACAGCAAAACCCAATCCAAGTCAAAATAAAATGACACAGGAGCTGACAGATGAAATAGCCAGTATAAGTAATAAGCTAACTGATCTGATAGAGCTGAAAAACACACTGCAAGAGTTTCACAATGCAATTGCAAGTATCAAGAGCAAAATAGATCAAGCTGAGGAAAGAACTTTGGAACTTAAAGATTGGCTTTGTGAAATAAGACTGTCAGAAAAAAATAAAGAAAAATGAATGAAAGGGAATGAACACAATCTCTAAGAAATGTGGGATTTTGTAATGAGGCCAAATCTACAAATCATTGACATCTCTGAAAGGGACAGGGAGAAAACAAGCAACTTGGAAACCATATTTCAGGGTGTAGTCCATGAAAACCTCCTCAATTTCACTAGAGAGGCCAACAGTCAAACTCAGGAAATACAGAGAAGTCCTGCAAGATTTAACACAGGAAGATCATTCCCAGGACACATAATTGTCAGATTTTCCAAGGTTGAAATGAAAGAATGTTAAAAGTGGCTGGAGAGAAAGGGCAGGTTGCCTACAAAGGGAGCCTCATCAGGCTAACAGCAGACCTTTCAGCAGAAACACTACAAGCTGGAAGAGATTGAGGGCCTATATGCGATATTCTTAAAGAAAAAGAATCTTCAATCAAGAATTCCATAGCCAGCTAAACTAAGCTTCCTCAGCAAAGGGAAAATAAGATCCTTTCAGATAAGCAAATGCTGAGGGAGTTTATTACCATCAGACCTTACAAGAGATCTTGAAAGGAGCACTAAATATGGAAAGAAAACACCACTACAAGCCAATACAAAAGCACACTTAAGTGCACAGACCAGTGACACTATAAAGCAACCACACTAACAAGCTAGTAACCAGCTAACAACACAATGACAGGATCAAATCCACATATATCAACACTAACCTTGAATGTAAACAGGCTAAATGCCTCATTTAAAAGGCACAGAGTGGCAAGCCGGGTAAACAAAACCAAGACCCAATGGTAGGTTCTCATCAAGAGACCCATCTCACATGCAATAACACTCATGGGTTCAAAATAAAAGGATGGAGGAAAATCTACCACACAAAAGGAAATCAGACAGAAAACAGAGGTTACAATCCTAATTTCAGACAAAACAGGGTTTAAACCAATATAGATCAAAAAAGACAAAGAAGAGCATTACATAATGGTAAAAGTATATTCAACAAGAAGACTTAACTATTCTAAATATATATGGACCCAACCCAGGAGCACCCAGATTCATAGAGCAAGCTTTAGAGACTTATAATGAGACCTAGTGAGAGACTTCAGCACTCCACTGGCAGGATCAGACAGATCACTGAGGCAGAAAATTAACAAAGATATTCAAGACCTGAACTCAACATTGAACCAAATGAATCTGATAAACATCTACAGAACTGTCTGCCTCAAAACAACAGAATATACTTTCTTCTTATCACCATATGCCACATACTCCAAAATCAACCACACGTTCAGACATAAAATAATCCTCAGCAAATGCAAAAGAACCAAAATCATACCAAACACACTCTTGGGCAACAGAGCAATAAAAACAGAAATCAAGGCTAACAAAATTGCTCAAACCATGCAATTACATGGAAATTAAGCAACCTGACTTTGGGTAAATAATAAAATTAAGAAGGAAATAAAGAAGTTCTTTGAAGCTAATGAGAACAAAGATACAACATATCAGAATCCCTAGGACACAACTAAGGCAGTATTAAGAGGGAAATTTATAGCACTAAAATGCCCACATCAAAAAGATAGAAAGATCTTAAATTAACAACCTAATATCACAACAAAAAGAACTAAAGAAGCAAGAGCAAATCAACCCTAAAGCTAGCAGAAGAAAAGAGATAACCAAAATCAGAGCTGACCTGAAGATCAAGACACAAAAAAAATCATTCAAAAGCTTCTTGATGTGCTGTTGGATTTGGTCTGCCAGTATTTTATTGAGGATTTTTGCATCAATGTTCATCGGGGATATTGGACTGAAATTTTCTTTTTTAGTTGTGTCTCTGCCAGGTTTTGGTATCAGGATGATATTGGCCTCCTAAAATGAGTTAGGGAGGGATTCCCTCTTTTTCTATTGTTTGGAATAGTTTCAGAAGCAATGGTACCAGCTCCTCTTTGTACCGCTAGTAGAATTCGGCTGTGAAACCCTCTGGTCCTGGATTTTTTTGGTTGGTAGGCTATGGTAGGCTACTCATTGCTGCCTCAATTTCAGACCTTGTTATTGGTCTATTCAGGGATTTGACTTCTTCCTGGTTTAGTCTTGGGAGGGTTTAAGTGTCCAGGAATTAATCCATTTCGTCTAGATTTTCTGTTTTATTTGCATAGAGGTGTTTATAGTATACTCTGATGGTAGTCTGTATTTCTATGGGATCAGTGGTGATACTGCCTTTATCATTTTTATTGCATTTATTTGATTCTTCTCTGTTTTCTTCTTTGTTAGTCTGGCTAGCAGTCTATTTTGTTGATCTTTTCAAAAAACCAGCTCCTGTATTCACTGATTTTTTGAAGGGTTTTTCGTGTCTCTATCTCTTTCATTTTGCTCTGATCTTAGTTATTTCTTGTCTTCCACTGGCTTTTGAATTTGTTTGCTCTTGCTTCTCTGGTTCTTTTAATTGTGATGCTAGGGTATCAATTTTAGATCTTTCCTGATTTCTCTGTTGGGCATTTAGTGCTATAAATTTGCCTCTACACACTGCTATAAATGTGTCCTAGAGATTCTGGTACATGAACCTTATCCATCACGATCAAGTCGGTGTCATCCCTGGGATGCAAGGCTGGTTCAACATACACAAATCAATAAACATAATTCATCACATAAACAGAACCAAAGACAAAAACCACATGATTATCTCAATAGATGCAGAGAAGGCTTCAATGAAATTCAACAATCCTTAATGCTAAAAACTCAATAAACGAGGTATTAATAGAACATATCTCAAAATAATAAGAGCTATTTATGACAAACTCACAGCCAGTATCATACTGAATAAGCAAAAATAAGCATTCCCTTTGAAAACCAGCACGAAACAAGGATGCCCTCTCTCACCACTCATATTCAACATAGTACTGGAAGTTCTGGCCAGGGAAATCAGGCAAGAGAAATAAGTCAAGGGTATTCAGCTAGGTAAAGAAGTCAAATTGTTTCTATTTGCAGGCGACATGATTATATATTTAGAAGACTCCATTGTCTCAGTCCAAAATCTCCTTAAGCTGATAAGCAACTTCAGCAAAGTCTCAGGATACAAAATAAATGTGCAAAAATCACAAGCATTCCTACACACCAATAACAGACAAACAGAGAACCAAATCATGAGTGAACTCCTATTCACAACTGTTACAAAGAGAATTAAATACATAGGAATACAACTTACAAGGGATGTGAAGGACCTCTTCAAGGAGAGCTACAAACCACTGCTCAAGAAAATAAGAGAGGACACAAACAAATGGAAAAACATTCCATGCTCATGGTTAGAAGAATCAATATTGTGAAAATGGCCATACCGCCCAAAGTAATCCATAGATTCAATGCTATCCCCATCAAGCTACCATTTACTTTCTTCATAGAATTGGAAAAAAATCACCTTAAATTTCATATGGAACCAAAAAAGAGCCTGAATAGCAAGACGATTCTAAAAAAAAAGAAAAAAAAGCTGGAAGCATCACACTACCTGACTTCAAACTATACTACAAGGCCGCAGTAACCAAAACAGCATGGTACTGGTACCAAAACAGAGACATAGACCAGTGGAACAGAACAGAGGCCTCAGAAAGAATGCCACACATCTACAAACATCTGATCTTTGACAAACCTGACAAAAACAAGCAATGGGGAAAGGATTCCCTATTTAATAAATGGTGTTGGAAAAACTGAGTACCCATATGCAGAAAGCTGAAACTGGATCTCTCCCTTACACCTTATACAAAAATTAACTCAAGATAGATTAAAGATTTAAATGTAAGACCTAATACCATAAAAAACCCTAGAAGAAAACCTAGGTAATACTATTTAGGACATAGGCATGGGCAACGACTTCATGACTAAGACACCAAAAGCAATGGCAACAAAAGCCAAAATAGACAAATCGTATCTAATTAAATTAAAGAGCTTCTGCACAGCAAAAGAAACTATCATCAGAATGAACAGGCAACCTACAGAACGGGAGAAAATTTTTGTAGTCTACCCATCTGATAAAGGGCTAATATCCAGAATCTACAAAGAACTTAAACAAATTTACAGGAAAAAAACAAACAACCCCATCAAAAAGTTGGCAAGGAATATGAACAGACACTTCTCAAAAGAAGACATTTATGCAGCCAACAAACATATGAAGAAAAGCTCATCATCACTGGTTATTAGAGAAATGCAAATTAAAACCACATTGAAATACCATCTCATGCAAGTCAGGATGGTGATCATTAACAAATCAGGAGACAACAGATGCTGGAGAGGATGTGGAGAAATAGGAATGCTTTTACACTGTTGGTGGGAGTGCAAATTAGTTCACCCATTGTGGAAGACAGTATGGCGATTCCTCGAGGATCTAGAACTAGAAACACCATTTGACCCAGCAATCCCATTACTGGATATATACCCAAAGAATTATAAATTGCTCTATTATAAAGACACATGCAAATGTATGCTTATTACAGCACTGTTCACAATAGCAAAGACTTGGAACCAACCCAAATACCCATCAATGATAGACTGGATAAAGAAAATGTGGCACATATACACCATGGAATACTATTCGGCCATAAAAAAAGATGAGCTCATGTCCTTTGCAGGGACATGAATGAAGCTGTAAATCATCATTCTCAGCAAACTAACCCAAGAACAGGAAAGCAAACACTGCATAATCTCACTCATAGTGGGAGCTGAACAATGAAAACATGGACACAGGGAGGGGAACATCACACACTGGGGACTATTGGGGGATAGGGTTCTAGAAGAGGGATAGCATTAGGAGAAATACCTAACGTAGATGACAGGGTGATGGATGCAGCCAACCACTATGGCACGTGTATACCTATGTAACAAACCTGCATGTTCTGCCATGTACCCCAGAACTTAAAGTACAATAAAAAAAAAATCCAAAAGATCGACAAATCTAGGAGCTATTTTTTTGAAAAAAATTAGTAAGATAGGCCACTAGCAGCCAGGCATGGTGGCTCACACCTGTAATCCCAGCACTTTCGGAGGCCAAGGCGGGTTGAGCACTTGAGGTCAGGAGTTCGAGACCAGCCTGGCCAACATGGTGAAATCCCATTTTTACTAAAAATACAAAAATTAGCCAGGTGTGGTGACTCACACCTGTAGTCCCAGATACTTGGGGGGCTGAGGCAGGAGAATTGCATGAACCCTGGAGGCAGAGGTTGCAGGGAGCCGAGATCATGCCACTGCACTCCAGCCTGGTCAACAGACCAAGACTCCATCTGAAAAAAAAAAAAAAGAAAGAAAAGGAAAGATAGGCCACTAGCCAGATTAATAAAGAAGAAAAGAGAGACAATCCAAATAAACACAATCTGAAACAAGAAAGGGGATGTTACTACTGACCCCACAGAAATACCTAAAGCCATCAAAGACTACTACAAATACCTCTATGCCCACAAACTACAAAGACCTAGATGAGACAGAAAAATTCCTGGATATACACCCTCCCAAAACTGAACCAGAAAGAAACTGATTCTCTAAACAGATCAATAAAGAGCTCTGAAATTGAATCAGTAATGATTAGCCTACCAACCAAAAAAAAAAAAAAATGCTGAGGACCAGACATACAAAGAGCTGGTACCATTCCTACTAAAACTATTCCAAAAATTTGAGGAGAAGGGACTCTTCCCCAACTCATTCTAGGAGGCCAGCATCATTCTGATACCCAAAAGCTGGCAGGGACAGAAGAAAAACTTCAGGCCAATATCCTTGGTAAACATTGATGCAAAAATACTCAACAAAATAACTACAAACTGGATTCAGCAGCACATCAAAAAGCTAATCCACCATGATCAGCAGGCTTTATCCTTGGGATTCAAGGTTGGGTCAACATATGCAAATCAATAAAGGTGATTCATCACATAAACAGAACTGAAGATGAAAACCACATGATTATTTCAATAGATGCAGAAAAGGCTTTTGATAAAATTCAACATCACTTAAAGTTAAAAATTCTCAATAAACTAGGTATGGAAGGAATACACCTCAAAATAATGAGCCATCTATGACAAACCCACAATCAACAGCATACTGAATGAGCAAAAACTGAAAATATTCCCCCTTGAAAATGGGCACGATGCAAGAATGCCCTCTCTCACCATTCTTATTCAACATAGTATTGGAAGTCCTGGCCAGAGCAATGAGGCAAGAGAAAGAAATAAAGGCATCCCAACAGGAAGAGAGGAAATCAAATTATCCCTGTTTGCAGACAATATGATTCTATACCTAGAAAACCCCATAGTCCTCAGCCCCAAAGCTCCTTCAGCTGGTAAACAATTTCAGGAAAGTTTCAGGATACAAAATCAATGTGCAAAAATCACTAACCTTCCTACACACTGACAACAGCCAAGCCAAAAGGCAAATCAGGAATATAATCTCATTCACAATTGTCACAAAGAGAACAAAATACCTAGCAATACAGTTAACCAGGGAGATAAAATATCTTTACAATGAGAACTACAAAACGCTGCTCAAATAAATCAGAGATGACACAAATGAAAAAATATTCCATGCTCAACAATGAGTTTGTGGCCTTCATAGGGACATGGATGAATCTGGAAACCATCATTCTCAGCAAACTGACACAAGAACAGAAAATCAGACACCGCATGTTCTCACTCATAGGTGGGTGTCGAACAATGACAACACATAGACACAGGGAGGGGAGTATCACACACTGGGCTCTGCGGGGGGGGTTGTGGCGGGACCGCCGGGGCTGGGGAGGTTGGGGAGGGGTAACATGGGGAGAAATGCCAGAGATAAGTGATGGGAGGGATGGAGGCAGCAAACCACCTTGCCATGTATGTACCTATGCAACAATCCTGCATGATCTGCACATGTACCCCAGAACCTAAAGTACGAAAATAAAATGGCCATACTGCCCAAAGCAATTTACAGATTCAGTGCTATTTCTTTTAAACTACCATTGACATTCTTCACACAACTAGAAAAAACTATTTTAAAATTCATGTGGAACCATAAAGGGGCCCGAATAGCCAGAGCAATGCTAAGCAAAAAGAGGAAAGCTGAGGGCATCAAGCTACCTGACTTCAAACTATACTACAGGGCTACAGTAATCAAAGCAGAATGGACAGTATGGTACTGGTACAAAAGCAGATGCTAGACCAATGGAACAGAATAGTGAGTCCGGAAATAAGGCTGCACACTTACAACCATTTGATCTTTGACAAAGCTGACAAAAAGAAGCAATAGGTAAAGGACTCCCTATTCAATAAATGGTGCCAGGATACCTGGCTAGCCATATTCAGAAGACTGAAACTGGACCCCTTCCTTACACGATACACAAAAATCAACTCACTATGGATTAAAGACTGAAATGAAAAACCTCAAACTATAAAAACCCTGTAAGACAACCTAGGTAATATTATTCTGAATATAGGAACTGGCAAAGATTTCATGACGAAGATACCAAAAGCAATTGCAACAAAAGCAAAAACTGACAAATAGGCTCAAATTAAACTAAAGAGCTTCTGCATAGAAAAAGAAACTATCAACAGAGTAAACAGACAACCTACAGAATGGGAGAAAATATTTGCAAACTGTGCATCTGACAAAGGTCCAATATCCAGCATCTATAAGAAACTTATGCAAATTTACAAGAGAAAAACAACCCCATTAAAATGTGGGTAAAGGACACAAACACTTTTCAAAAAGAAGACATACATGTGGCCAATAAACATATGAAAAAAGGCTCAGTATCACTAATCATTAGAGAAATACAAATCAAAACCACAATGAGATGCCATCTAACACCAGTCATTAGAAAGTCAAGGCTAGGCACCTTGGCTCATGCCTGTAATCCCATCACTTTTGGGAGGCCGAGGTGGGCAGATCACTTGAGTTCGGGAATTTGAGACCAGAACTAAAAATACAAAATTAGCTGGCCATGGTGGTGCATGCCTGTAATCCCAGTTACTTGAGAGGCTGAGGCAGAACAATTGCTTGAACCTAGGAGGCAGAGGTTGGAGTGAGCCAAGATTGTGCCATTGCACTCCAATCTGAGCAACAAAAGCGAAACTCCGTCTCAATAAAAAAAATAATAAAATAACATGTTGACAAAGTTGTGGAGAAAAGGGAAGGCTTATACACTTTTGGTGGGAGTATAAATTAGTTCAGCCACTGTGGAAAGCAGTGTGGTGATTCCTCAAAGAGCTGAAAACAGAATCACTATTTGACACAGCAATCCCATTACTGGGTATATACCCAAAGGAATATAAATTGTTCTACCATAAACACACATGCACGAGTATGTTCATTGCAGCGCTATTTACAATAGCAAAGACAGAATCAACCTGAATGCCCATCAATGGTAGATTGGATTTTTTAAATGTGGTACATATATACCAGGGGTCCCTAAATGCCAGGGGTTCATGGCCTGTTGGGGATGGGGCTGCATAGCAGGAGGTGAGCAGTTGGTGAGCAAGCATTACTGCCTGAACTTCACCTCCTTTCAGATTAATGGCAGCATTAGATTCTTATAGGAGCCTGAACTCTATTGTGAAGTACATATGTGAGGGATTTAGGTTGCGTGTTCTTTAACCACCCCATCACCTTCTATTTCCCCCATTATCCCCCCACCCCTCTGTTGGTGGAAAAAATGTCTTCCAAGAAACCAGTCAACTGGTGCCAAAAATGTTGATTGCTGATATATGCCATGGAATACTATGCATCCATAAAAAATGATGAGATCATGTCCATTGCAGGAACATGGATGGAGCTGGAGGCCATTATCCTTAGCAAACTAACACAGAAACAGAAAACCAAATACTGCATGTTCTCACTAGTGTGAACTAGATAATGAGAACACATGTACACAAAAAGGGAAAAAACAGATGCCAGGTCCTACTTGATGGTGGAGAATGGGAGGAGGGAGAGGATCAGAAAAAATAACTATCGGGTACTAGGCTTAGTACCTGGGTGACGAAATAGTCTGTACCAAAAAAAACCCACGACACAAGTTTACTTATATGACAAACCTGCACATGCATCTTTGAATCTAAAATTAAAAAGTGACGATATGACCTACTATGTAAGAAGGACAACTAGCAGTCTGCCATAATCTGCTGCATGTTTTATAATTCATCCATGTATAATCCATCTTTACATAGAATACACTCAACTCTCCTCAGGGAGGTAGATTAGTTTTCTAAAGATGTCATAATAAACTACCATAAACTGGATGGCTTAAACAATAGAAGTTACTGTCTCACAGTTCTAGAGGCTGGAGTCTAAGATCAATGTGTGGGCAGGGTTGGTTCCTCTTTTCTTTGACTCATAGTGGCTGTCTGTATAGTGGATACATACACAAAGGGGTGTACACACCCTGCAATATTGGGAATAATACCATCCTCTCCCCCACTGGATATTAGGAACAATATCACAGGGGGATTGTACACCATTTGCAATATTGGGAGTAATATTATCCACCACCCCACCATAGATATTAGGAACTATATCACAAGTGGAGTATACACCCCCTGCGACATTGGGAGTAACATCTTCTTCCCCCTCTGGGGGAATATCACAGGAAGGGTGTTCACCCATTGAGATACTGGTAATAATGTCATACCTTCCCCCACTGGATATCAGGAACAATATCACAAGGCTGGTGCACATCCCATGTGATATTGGGCATAATATCATCCTCTCCCCCCCGGATAATAGAAACAATATTACAGGGGATGTACACTCCCTGCATTATGGGAGTAATATCATCCTCTCCCTCCCTGGATATTAGAACAATATCACAGGGGGAGTGTACACCATTTGCGATATTGGGAGTAATATCCTCTCTCCCCAGATATTAAGAACAATATCACAAGTGGAGTGGACACCCCCTGCGATATTGGGAGTAATATCTTCTCCCCCCCCACCCCCAGATATTAGGAACAATATCACAGGAAGGGTGTACACCCATTGCAATACTGGGAATAATGTCATCCCCTCCTCCGCTGGATATTAGGAACAATATCACAAGGCTGGTGTACATCCCTTGCGACACTGGGCGTATCATCATACTCTCCCCCCTGGATATTAGAAACAATATCACAGGGGATGTACACTCCCTGCGATATGGGAGTAATATCGTTCTCTCCCTCCCTGGATATTAGGAACAATATGACAGGTTGGGTGTACACCCCCAGTGATACTGGGAGTAATATCCTCTCCCCCGCTAATATTATGTACAATATCACAGGGGGGTGTACCGACCCTGTGATAATGGGAGTAATAGCATCCTCTTTCCTCCTGGATGTTATGAACAATATCACAGGGGGAGTTTACACCCCTTGCGATACTGGTAGTAATATCATCCCTGCTTCTCTAGAGATTACAAACAGTATCACAGGGTGGTTTACATCCCCTGTGATACTGTCATCCTTTCTGCCCCACCCCCAATGTTATGAACAATATCACAGAGGGGTGTACACACCTTCTGTGATACTGGAAGTAATACTATCCTCTCCTTCCCTGGATATTATGAACAACATATGTACACCCCCTGTGATGTTGTTCATAATGGCATTCTCTCCCCATCTTGGATATTGCGAATAATATCACAGGAGGATGTACACTCCCTGCGATATTGGAAGTAATATTATCCTCTCCCCGCTGGATATTACTAACAATATCACAGGGTTGTGTATACCTCCTGCGTATTGTGAATAATATCATTCTCTTTTCCCCTGGATATTACCAACAATATCACGGGGTGCTGTACACTCTCTGCAATATTAGAAGTAATATTATCCTTTCCCTTTCTGGATATTAGGAACAATATTACAGAAGATGTGTATGCTTGCTGCGATATTGGGAGTAGTATCATTCTCTCCGCCCCTGGGTATTAGAAACAAGATCACAGGTGGGGTGTACACCCCCTGCGATATTGGCAGTAATATCCTCCCCCTCAGACACTCTGAATAATATCACAGGGGGTCTACACCCCCAGCAATATTTGGAGTGTATACTCTCCATGATATTGGGAGTAACATTACTCTCTTTCCTTCTGGATATTACGAACAACACTACAGAAGGGTGTACACCTCCTCTGATATTGAGAGCAATTTCATCCTCTCCTTCTTTTGGATATTACAAAGAATATCACAGGGGGGTGTATACCCTCTGCGATGTTGGGAGTAACATTATCTTTTTTTCCCCTGGATATTACAAAAAATATCACAGGTTGGTGTACACCTCCTGAGATATTAGGAATAATATAATCCTCTCTTCCTTTGGATATTATGAATAATATCACAGGGGCGTGTACAACCCCTGCGATGTTTGCAGTAATATCATCATTTCTACCCCTGGATATTACGAACAATATCACAGAAGGATGTACACCTCCTGTGATATCAGGAGTAATATCATCCTCTCCCCTCCCCCAAATCTTATGAACAATATCACAGAGGGGTTTACACTTCCTGTGAAAATGGAAGTAATATCCTCACCCACCCTGGATATTACAAACACTATCACAGGGGGTGTACAACCCCTGCGATATTGGAAGTAATATTATCATCTCTTCCCCTGGATATTAGGAACAATATCACAGGGTGGTGTACACCTCCTGCAATATTAGAATAATATCACCCTCCTCCTCCCTGGATATCATGAACAATATCACAGAGGGGTGTACACCTGCTGTGCTTATATCCAACTGTTCAATCCCATCTCTTGTCACTCTGCTCTGTGCTCTTTTCACTTCAGCCATTCTGGATATGTTTATTTACTGTTTAAACTTCAGTTTGTTTACACCTGGGCTTTCAAAGTTTTTCTTCCTCCTGTATTACTCTCTCCCTTCCTCCTCAACTCATCATTTAAGTATTGTCTAGGATGCCCTTCCTTCAGGATTGCCTTCCTCAGCCCTCCAGACTGGGTGATATCCCCTGACACACACTCCTGTAGAATCCTGTGCTTCCTTTTTCATACCATGTGTTCAGCAAATATTTATTGAGGTGGGCACTGTTATATGAATGAGAGATGCAGCAGTGAAGGCAACAGACAAAAATCCCACCCTTATAGAGCTCTGTTGGGAAGGCAAAACATTCCCACTTCTATCTTTGGGGCTTAAGACGGGTCCGAGAATTACATTGGCATGAGACAGATTAACAGAAGAAAAACACACATTTATTTAATGTACATTTTATATAACATGGGAGCCCTCATAAGGAAATAAAGACTCAAAGAGGTGACAAAATCTAAGTGCTTTTATATTAGGTTGAACAAAGAGAGGTGATTGTGGATAAGTAGTTAAAATGCATGGGGAGCCTAAAGAAAGATAAAAAATTATTTTAACAAGGCCTGTTCATACGCAGTTCTTTCAGTCTCAACTTACTGTCCTTAATTATAAGAATGTTTATTTTCTCCTGGTATAAGGAGGGCATATCTTACACTGGAATCTCATCATCTGTTTTTAGGAAAAGGAAGGGGGACTCAAAATGTCCTTCTTGCATCTGCTGTTTTTCAAAACAGTCAATATGCTAGAATGGCATATTTAGGGTGGTGTGTTCTGAACTCCTTCAGCTTACACTCATCATATGTGGAGTCAATTGTTTACTATTTGTATCATCTGATAGACTCAGCTTCATGAGGGCAAGGAACATATCTATCTTATTTATCATTGTATATCCTTCCACCTACTATTGACACATTGTAGATGTTTTGTGAATATTTGTCAAATAAATGAATGGTATAAGAGGTTGGAGATTCACTTGGACTGGTGAGATCTATAACTTGGGGGTTTGAAAATGCTGCAGCAGAGAGTTTTAGCATGGCCACTGGCATAAAACTAATCATGAAACTTGGAAAGCTACAAAACCTGCTAGAAATTATGATTTATCTAAACCTGTGGCTTGACCTGTAAAGTGGACACATTTCAGCCTTTCTACACCAAACACTAATTTTAAATTTTTTTAAAAAATTTAATGTTGAAGAGAGTAGGATGGATCAAGAACAAAACACCACAGCCCTAGTGACTCCATGGAAGCTTTGGCTGGCCTCCATAAGTTTATTGTAGAGAGTATTTTAAAAGCAATCTTAGATTTGTTTGGGGGCAGGTTACATTTGCAGAATGCTTAGAATGTTGATTCCTTTTATCTCCGTATCTACTGGCATGAGAGAACAGAACTAAGGGGGGAAAACTAATTTTGCTTTCAAAAATGTATTATTCTGCAAATTGATTTTAAAACTACAAATAAATATTGGTTTGGAATGAGGAGTTTGAAAGAATGAAGACCTCTTCACTTCTAGACTGTAAATTCCTTGAGGACAGGGTCTGCATCACATTCATATTTGAACCCTCAGACTGAGCACAGATCCTGACAATAATAAACTATCCAGAAGTATTGTTTTTAAAATTTTATTTTAATTAATTCATTTTTCTAGAGATGGTGTCTCACTACATTGCATGGCCTGAAGTGCAATGGCTTTTCATAGGTGCAGTTGTAGCATTCTATAGCCTTGAACTTCTGGGCTCACGATATTCTCCTGCTTCAGCCTCCTATCTGGGACTACAGGTGTGGGCCACCATGCCCAGCTTATATTGTTTGTTTGTTTTTTTTTTTGTCATGAATTAAGAAAAACAGTTTCTTGAGTAGGAAAAACATCAAATAGCTTATTTTAGTATAGAGACAAGAAATAATTAATTTGCCAGAGTTTTCATTTTTTTATAGATTATTTTGATGTCATAGATATAACCAGCAAAAGTCAACCAAAATCAAAAGAAAAATTTCTAATTAGATTGCATTATAATATTTATTTACAGCTTGCCTACCTCTGTAAGAAAATCATAAGTACAATAAAATAAAACATGCAAAACAAAACCATAAAAGGGAAACTAGAGAAGAAAATTACGTTAAGAAAACATCCTTGAGAAAAGTCCTAGCGATTTAGCATGACACTTGGCTCTGAGTTTCCTATAAGCCACTATAAAGAGGAAAACATGATGAAATACACACTTCTTATTGTCCAATAGAAGGAAATATTGTAGTTCAACAGGAAAGACAAACTTTTTCCTGGCCCCGAGATAATTTATCATATTTGAACTTATATAGATGACATGGAAAAAAATAGAAACAGGATCTTTAATGCCAATTTTATAAATAAAGATGAAAGACAAAATATATGTGAGACCACTTCTGTTTTCAGCAGTGAGTGGGAGATGAGGACGTAACATCCAGTCATGGTTCTACAAAAGCTGTCTCCTGAGGGTAAGATGGTGTACTTTCGTTTCTCTGGAATGATACAATGTAAAACTTGGAGAGGATTAGGAACCGAATATTGGCCAGGCACAGCAGCAAGTGCCTATAATCCCAGCACTTTGGGAGGCTGAGGAGGGAGAATCATTTGTAGCCAAGAGTTCAAGACCAGTCTGGGCAACATAGCAAGACCCTGTCTCTCAATTTAAAAATTAGCCAGGCTTGGTGGCACACACTTGTAATTCCAGTTACCCAGGAGGCTGAGGCAGGAGGATCCCTTGAACCAAGGATTAGGAGGCTGCAGTGAGCTACAGTTGCACCACTGCACTCTAGCCTGAGAGATACAGCGAGATCCTGTTGCTTAAAAAAAAGAAACACAATATCTCCATTGGTTATGTGTATCTTGAAGTACTAGGGTCAGTCAAGGTGCATCAGAAGTTAGGGGTGGGGTGGTGCATGAGTTTGTAGAGGCTTGGAAGGTGTGGGGAGAACTAGGCCATGGGGGAGACCTCTGAGCCTTCATCTCTACTCTTGTCCCTGCTTCAACCAGTGATGTTTCTTTCTTCTAGGTTTAAAAATTTCAGGTCCTTATAATATTTCCTTTGAAAGGAAAGGTCTGCTGGAAGATGGGAGAATCTGGTGTATTATACACGTTTATTGATGAAGCCTTCCCTGACCACCCTATTTAAAAATCACCCACCTGCCCTGGTCCAGCACTCCTTATCTGCTTTCCCTGCTTTGTTTTCTCAACAAAGCTTACCAACATTTAATTTACTACATAATTTAATTCTTTATTTTGTATATTGGTCAGGGTTAGAGCAGGAAACAGTACCCTTGAACTGGAGGACAGTGTAATAAAAGAATGGTTAACAAAAGTGTGGGCAAGCTTTATGGAAGCTTCAGAGGGTTACTGTGATGTGACGGGGCCAGCAACCGTGGTGGTGGTGGCAGTGGGAGCCATTGCCACCCCAAGGCCTATAGAGGAAAGTGAGAGAACAGTTACCAGGACAGAGGCACCTAGAGAGGATAGCAACATAAAGCAGGCCGCCTTGTTGAGAGGGATGCATCTATCCCTTGACAAATCAACTCAACTTTATTCTCCTCTTGTTCTCTGATCTCTTGCAAGTTCCTCCCATTGGCTAAATACAGCTGGAAGCAGAAAAGAAAGTGAGCTTGTGGATGCAGTCTATATAGACGGGCCTTGCAGGGCACAGCTCGGAGTGAAGAGTGGACCAGGAGGTGCACAAAGACAATGTCTTCTATATTTCATTTGTCTTTTTCCTCCCACTAGTGTATAAATTCTACGAAAGATGGATTTTTTGTTTGTTTGTTTAGATAGGGTCTCACTCTTGCTGCCTAGGCTGGAGTGTGGTGGCACAGTCATAGCTCACTGCAGCCTCAAACACCTGGGCTCAAACAATCCTCCTACCTCGGCTTCCCAAAACACTGAGGTTACAGGTGTAAGCCACTGCAATGATCTCCTTTCATCTCTTGCATCCCTTGTGCTTCGATGAGTGCCTGACTCAGAGTTGGTACTCAACAAATATTTCTTCAATAAAGGACTATCAGTTGTTTTCATGTGAGTTTCAAAACTCAATTACAATAGTGTAGTCATCACAGGCTATTTATATCACCACAGGATATACTTTTTGATTTGTTCTCCTTATCTCCCTGATTTATATGAGTAATAGTTAACACTCCTCTCTCTCTGTCTCTCTTCGTGTGTGTGTGTGTGTGTGTGTGTGCTTGCAGCCCCAAAATTAGTGTATATAAATTTATTATATTATTAGTTCTTTTGAAATGGTCTTCAGCTAGATTTTGAGTAACCATATTTAGAAGAAAACCCTTTTACACAGGCATTTTCTGTTTATTAACATAATTCAAATCATTAAATCACCTTTATTTCATATGTGTCTCAGGCTGTCAAGGATAGCATTATCTTCTTAAGTCCTATGCCTTTCAATACAGAAATAATCATAGCATAAAACATCAAGTACAACAACATTTATACTATTACACTGTTAAAGATTTAGCACAGAAAAAACTGTTTTGAACACCCTTCTGCTAGGGCAAAAAAAAAAAAAGAGGAAGGTCAGTGATTTATTTGAATGGACAGATGGGTCATAATGTATTCCTTCATAGTGATCTAATTTGGTCTCTGATAAGCTGTAAAAAGAAGTGACTCAGAGTACAATGTCCTTCATTGACACAAATGTGGGGCTCCAGGGAACAGGCTTCTCTACCTACGCTGCCCCAGGGGCTGGGCAAGGGTTGAGGTCTGCCTCTTTAGTTACAGGCATCAGACAGTCTGGGAATTACAGAGACCAGGAGCAACACCTTGACTCACCTCAGGGAGTCTGAAACTAGTGCCATCTGTCAGTGTCAGAGAGACTCAACTCAAATGGCAGGCATGGCTGAGAAAATGAGCAGGTGTCTGCTGCCCTGGCAGAATCTGGGGAAGAGTCTTGAGACCTGGGCTCCATAGATGGCACTCCCTCTACGGCAATTTGGGAATATCATGACAGGTCTCTATCAAAGTGAGTGTGGTTGATTGCTCTAAATGTGTGCTGTCCCTCGATGGGGTACTGCTCCCCAAAGGAAGATTTCACATTCCCTCTCTGTTGATATCAGGAATGATCATGTGACTTGTGTTGTTGGTGAAGTGGGGACAGAAGCTTCTGTTCTGTGTGCTTCATTTTGTTACTGAAACACCAGGGGTTCAGTCTAGGTCCTGCTGCTTTTCTCACAGAAAGCCAATCACTGGGACAATGAGTATTGTCAGGGAAGAAGGTTTTGAGTGCTGCAGCCAAAGAGATGAGAGATCACTCTAAAATCCATCTCCCTGCCCAGCTAAGATCAGGGGTTTATATAGCAGGAAAGAAATGTAATTACATGCAGGAAAACAAGGATTAAGGAGGGGTAAGAAAGAGGAGTTGGTCAACAGGAAACAGGTGGTTGGTTAGGTGATCATGATGGTGAGGTGTCTGGTGTCTCACTGTCCACCATGATGTGATGGGTTTCAGTTCCTTGATACTGTCTGGGAGGTCTGACGGTTGGTTTCCTGACAAAGGAACTCAGATAAGACAACTGTAACTTTCTCAAATTTGAAGACTGGGAGGGTCAATTTCTATGTTTATTTGAAAGAAACAATAAACATCAGTTTGATGGAACAATTGGCCAGTTTCGATTTGCCTCTGCCAAAGTCAATGTTCCCCAGGGAGCTTGTTTCATTAGCTTGTGTCCTGGAGTAAAGACACATGCCCACCCACAGTGGACATATAATATGAATGGGAAATAAACCTTTATTGAAATAAACCATTCTTTCTGCAATTGGCACTCCAGAAGGACAAATACTGGAAGCTGCAGTGTAAGACACTGAGATTTTGGGGGTCAGTTGTTACCACAGCATAACTTAGGCTATGCGGACTGATACAAGGAAGTCACATCTCTCTCTTTCCCTATTTGTTTATCCTATGGCAGGTAACGGTTATCATGGGAAAATAACTTGTAGAACTCACTAACCATATAAATGATAACACAATGAAAGCTGAGGAACTTGAAGCAGGAACTGTCAGGTTAATGGAGAGTTAGCAAGACAAATCATTCTACCAAGAAATAATTCGAACTTGAAAGTAGCCAGAGCCAGGGTATGCTGGTTGCTTCTGAGGCTGTAAGTAGCTCCTGCTGGTCATTTGAGGTTTTTGAATGATGCATTGAAAGGAAGATATCAGGGAACTGTTATAGCAGGCTATGCCAAAGACATGGAAAGCACTAGCATGCTCGGGCAATAGGTACTGGCATAATGTAACAATAACATCTGGAATTGGCACTCCAGAAGGACAAATACTGGAAGCTGCAGGAGGTAGAAGCATTAAAAACTGTCAAGTACAGGGCAGACAGGCTAACTTAATGGGTGAGCTCAGTCCACTCCAGGGCTGATAAGTCCTATCAGTCTCCCTTTCTACAGTCACTCCTCCTGAGAGACATATAAATCATATCCAATGACCTAATAAAATAATAAGGTTTGTCTGAGTTTTGACAACAGAAAATAATCGAAAGCCTCAAATTCAGAGGGAGAGAAATAGGAGGTATTTTTAAATTGCTTTCTCACTAGAATAGGGGAAATCTAGAGATGGACAAAAGGTTATGCTCTGTCCACAAGTTGTCAGTTTTCTGAAAATGCCCACAAATCTGTCACACTTCATAGGAGATACAGAAAAGAGGTTCAGTGAGACTGCTTTTCTGCTACACATTGTCTCTGTAAGGTACTTGAATGGTCTCTTTCTGGCAGGAGGTTAATTTATTGGAGATTAAACTTTCTTTCTCTTTCTTTCTTTCTCTCTTTCTTTTTCTTTCTCTCTCTCTTTCTTTCTTTCCTTCTTTCTTTCTTCTCACCCCTTCCACCATGTGAAGACATCATGTGCCTTGCCCTTTCCACCATGTGAAGGAGCTGCCTTGCCCCTCTACCCTATGAATTCTGGAGGTACACAAGCATTCAGACCATAGCTGTTTCTTCACTTGTCAAAAAATGGCACTACTACATCTATTTTTTTAAATTGCATCCAAATATAACAACTCTCTTCAACTCCTGTGATTTAAGAGAGGTCCAGCCTCCAAAATGGCAGAGTCCACTGGTGGCTGGTCCACTGAAAGTGAGAGTTTCCTGTTCTTCTTTGTTCCTTCTCATGGTTCCACCATAACAAGGCACCATCTATGAACCAGGAAATGGGCTCTTACTAGACAACATCTGTTGGCACCTTAATCGTGGCTTCCCAGCCTCCAGAACTATGAGAAATAAATTTCTGTTGTTTTTAACTTATACAGTTTATGGTATTTTGTTAGTTATAGCAGCCCAAATAGACTAAGACAGTTGCCATATACTACACTGTGTCCCCCATTCCTATGTGTATTTTGAAGCTCCAGCTCCCAATGTGATGATAGGATTTGGAAATGAGACATTGGGAAGTAATTAGATTTAGATGAGGTCATGACAGCAGGGCTCTCACAATAGAATTAATGCTCTTATAAGAAGAGACATGAGGGAGCTTGTTTCCTCTCTCTCCACTATAGGAGAATACAAGGAGATGGTGGCCATCTGCAAGACAGGAAAAGACCCTTTCCAGAACCTGACCGTGTTGGCACCCTGATCTCAGACTTTGATCCCCAAGAACTGTGAGAATGTAAGTTTCTGTTGTTTAAGTCATCCAGACTGTGGTATTTTGTTATGGTAGCCTGAGTAAACTAAGACAATGATCAAGTGGGAAAGGGTCAAATGTTCTACCGTTGTGCTATTGGCTTCATCTTATTAAAAATTCTAATATCTTATTTTTCATATTAAGTCCTAATGTGACAGGTTCAGGATATTCAAGATTCTACATGTATCACACAAGCCATTCAAAATCATAAACAATGGTTTTTAAAATTCATAAAATAAATCCCATCCTTTATTCAAGATAGTTTTGACTATCCTAGATCTTTTGCATTTCTATGTAGGTCTAAGAATCAGTTTGTCAGTTACCACTCTTACTCTTTAATGGAATACTCTTGATCCACTGATCCATTTTGTTAAACTTGAACTATCATATGAATAGCAAAATGCAAATATACAAGATGTAAACAATGAAATATACATAGGGCAAAAATGTGACTAATGTGCAAATAATGTGGAAATATGCAAATTTCCACAGGTAGAACACACAGGAATAACATAGATAGAAGTTGTCACCACTTTCTTATGGAGGCAAATGGGCAGCCTAGTATGCAGGAGAGAAAAGGGGTACAACTTGTCTAGCTCCTTTGGATGCAATCCTATGATTCAGAGGTTCCCAACTCGGGGGCCAGGGACCAGTCTGTGGCCTATTAGGAATAGGGCTACACAGCAGGAGGTGTGTGGCTGGCAAGTGAGCATTATCATCTGAGCTCCACCTCCTGTCAGATCAGCAGAGGCTGACCAGGGTCAGTGGCTCATGCTGGTAATCCCAGCACTTTGAGAGGCTAAGGTGGGTGGATCATCTGAGGTCAGGAGTTCGAGACCAGCCTGGCCAACATGGTGAAACCCTGTCTCTACACAAAATACAAAAATTAGCCACGTGTGGTGGTATGTGCCTGTAGTTCCAGCTACTCAAGAGGCTGAGGCAGGAGAATCACTTGAACCCAGGAGGCGGAGGTTATAGTGAGCCAAGATTGCACCACTACACTTCAGCCTGGATGACAGAGCAAAACTCAGTCTCAAAAAAAAAAAAAAATCAGCAGAGGCATTAGACTCTATTGTGAATTGCACATGTGAAGGATTTAGGCTGTGTACTCTGCATGAGAATCTAACCCCCCACCCCCAAGTCCACTGAAAAATGGTCTTCCATAAAACTGGTCTCTGGTGCCAAAAAGTTGGGGATTGCTGCTTTAATTAATAAAAATGTGCAAAAATGCAAATAACACAAAAGTAAGTTAACTGAGAAATTTGTACTATTAACTTGGTGTTGGCTGACATGAATTCACTTTTATGTCCTTTCAGTACTTGCACAAACTTTAAAAAACACATGGTTGTTAGAATATGATGGGATTTCTGTGAAAAGATCTTAGTCTGGGCTGCTATAACAAAATACCTTAGAGTGGGTAGTTCATAAACAACAGAAATTTATTGCACACAATTCTAGGGACTGGGATGTCCAAGATCAAGACACCCGCAGATTTGGTGTCAGTTGAGGACCTGTTCCTCAGAGATGGTGCCTTCTAGAGGACATCACATGTCTTTGCATGGTGGAAGGGGCAAATGGCCCTTGCACTGCTTTTACAAGGTCACTGATCCCTTTTATTAGGGCTCTGCTCTCGTAACTTCAGCACTTCCTAAAAGGTCCCACCTCAATACTATCACATTGGCAATTAAGTTTCAACATACAAATTTAGAGAGGATTCACTATTAACCTAACATTTCAAATTGGGGAAATGTATGTGAACAAAATGGTTTCAACACCTTTTCCTGTAAAATTGTCAAACTCCTATTCATTTGCTATGAATAGCAAAATAAATAACATTTTGCTATTCATATTATATCTCAAGTTCAACAAAATGGATCAGTGGGTCAAGAGTGTTCCATTAAAGAGTAAGAGTGGTAAATGACAGACTGATTCTTAGATCTATATGGAAATGCAAAGAATCTAGGGTAATGAAAACTACCTGACAGACCATTTGGTAGATCCCTGGAGACCACCAATTATCAATGAAGTGTAAGAAACTCCAAAAGTCAAGGTGACAATGTTAATTTCAGACAAAGTAGAATTTAAGGTTGAGAAATGCTATGCTGGAAGAGTAAGATGAATAACTTTCAACCCATTAAAGGAAATAAATTTGAATAAAGAAAACAACATAAGCATTTTCTCATGTCATAAAAAAACTCTTCGGAACCTTTCTTTTAATTGGCTGCTTAATATTCTATTGTGTAGTTGACCAGCAAACTGAATTCAAAAGTTTAGTAAAAGATTTCTCCATCGTAACAACACAACAGTGATTTATTATTAGGACTTTTATTAATACTATAAATCAAATCAATAGGTTCAGGGAAAAATAACAGTAATGGATGACAAAAAGGCACTTTAAAACTTCAACACCAAGTTCATGTTTTGCTATGTTCTTTAATAACTTTCTATAGCATGGAGATTTATATTTCCTTGAAAAATCTTTCCAAAAGCCTTTTATTTTTAAGATAATGATTTGATAACTTGTATTTCTTGGTTATTGATGATTATTGATCTATTCAGATTTTGTTGAGCTTCATAAGTCCATTTTATTCATTTAAATTTTCACAGAAAATTGTCTATTTTTTAATAATAAAATGTATGGGCATGGAATTATGACTAGTCCTCTACTATCATTTATTATTCTCCTTTCTAGCTTTTATAATAGTTCCCTTTTTGTCTTTATTTTTGTTTGTAAATTTCTACTTTCATTGATCAGGTTTATCAGAAGTTTGTTATATTTTTTCATCAAAATTTTCATTTATTTATAAAAACTACTCAAAAATTCATTAATTTCTGTTTTTATCTTTATTATTTTCTCTCTGCATTATTTAGGGATTATATTTATTTGTTTGACTGCCTATGTCTTTCAACTTGAGTTGGATTATAATATTTTATTTAAAAAATTTTAATAACAAGATTATATATTTTCCTTTTAGGGCAATTATTAGTTTATTCAACAGTCTTACTGAATGTTGGCTGGGGACCAGGCAATATTTCAGGTGCTGGGGATACAACAGTGAACAAAACAGACAAAAATTCCTAGCTTCATGGAGCTTATATTCTAGTAGGAGATGTTGAAAATTAAAGATGTAATACATTATGTAGTATATAGGAAAGTGATAAATTGAAAATAATAACAGCAGAAAGGGGAGATAAGGAATTCTGAAGAGTAGAATTTGTAACATAATTAATGCCATACTTTAATTTATTTTTGTCTAAATAGTATGGATTTGCATTTTTTCTCCTTTGCCAAAATTTATTGAGAAGAGTGCTTTAAATTTTCTAAATAGATTTAAAAACTCTTATCATTTATTTCTAGTTTTGTTGAATTGTTGTTTGAGGATGTGAGCTGTACAGGTTTTGGGCTGGTGTATTTATTAATGTTTTCTTTGTGGCTGGGCTGTGTCAGTTTCCATTGTTCTCAGTGAAAGTGCCTGAAAACCCAACTGAGGGGCTTGAATGACTAAGGGGCTGATTGTGCCCTGCAACAAGTCCACAGGAGAAAGCCCTGGACTGCCTTGAAGGAAGCAGGATCTTTCTCTTTTTCTGCTCTGCCAACTTATGGTGCTGCATCTTGGGCATCCTGTGTATGGTCCAAGCAGAAAGGAAGAGGAACAGGAAAAGGATGTAGATTTGTGTTTCTGTTTCTTTGGCAAGTACTGAACCACATGGGCACTGCTGGCCACAAGATAGCCTAGCTGGGTTTGTTTTCAGTTTTCTAATCTCTAGCTTAAAGAATAAAGTTTATAATGACTGTCAGATAGGCCAACCTAATGAATCTAGTATTATGTCAATTTTTATATATGTAACAAAGATACAGAAACTATATATTTTTCTAGGGGGTCCTTAGCTCTCCAATATTAAAAATCATTTATGCCATTGTTTATTTTTTGCATACTTGACGTGTCAAAAGCTAAAAACGGTCTAATATAGTCTGATGGAATAAACATATTTTTGTTTCTGCTTTCATTTTAAATAATTCGGGTGGCTGGCAAGATGGCTGAATAGGAACAGCTCTGGTCTGCAGCTCCCAGCAAGATCAATGCAGAAAGTGAGTGATTTCTGCATTTCCAACTGAGGTACCCAGCTCATCTTATTGGGACTGGTTAGACAGTGGCTCGAGCCCATAGAGTAAACCGAAGTAGGATGAGGTGTCACCTCATCCAGGAAGCACAAGGGGTCAGGGAACTCCTTCCCCTAGCCAAGGGAAGGCATGAGGGACCTTGCTGTGAGCAACAGTGCACTCCAGCAAAAATACTATGCTTTTCCCACGGTCTTCAAAACCCACAGACCAAGAGATTCCCTTGGGTTCCTATGCCACCAGGGCCCTGGATTTCAAGTAGAAAACTAAGCAGCCATTTGGACAACATCAAGCTAGCTGCAGGAGTTTTTTTTACATACCCCAGTGGCTCCTGAAATGCCAGCAAGTTAGAACCATTCACTTCCCTAGTCCCCTAGGGGACCAAGTGGTCTAGCTCAGTAGATCCCACCTCCACAGAGCCCAGCAAGCTAACTGCCTTGAAATTCTCACTGCCAGCACAGCAGTCTGAAGTTGACCTGGGATACTAGAGCTTGGTCGGGGAGGGGTGTCCATCATTACTGAGGCTTGAGTAGACAGTTTTCCCCTTACAGTGTAAACAAAGCCACTGGGGAGTTCAAACTGGGCAGAGCCCACCTGACTGCCCCAAAGCTGCTGTAGCCAGACTGCCTCTCTAGATTCCTCCTCTCTGGGAAGGGCATCTCTGAGAGAAAGGCAGCAGCCCCACTCAGGGGCTTATAGATAAAACTCCCAACTCCCTGAGACAGAGCACTTAGGGGAAGGGGTGGGTGTAAGTGCAGCTTCAGCCAACTTAAACATTCCTGCCTACCAGCTCTGAAGAGATCTCCCAGCATAGTGCTTGAGCTCTGCTAAGGGACAGAATGCCTCCTCAAATGTGTCACTGACCCCTGTGCCTCCTGATTGAAAGACATCTCCCAGCAAGGGTTGACAGACACCTCATACAGAAGAGCTCCAGCTGGCATCTTGTGAGTGCCCCTCTGGGATGAAGCTTCCAGAGGAAGGAACAGGCAGCAATCTTTGCTGTTCTACAGCCTCTGCTGGTGATACCCAGGCTAACAGGGTCTGGAGTAGACCTCCAGCAACCTAACAAAGCTGCAGCAGAGTGTCCTGACTGTTAGAAGGGAAACTAACAAACAAAGGAATAGCATCAACATCAACAAAAAGGACATCCACACAGGAACCCCGTTTGAAGGTCACCATCATCAAAGACCAAAGGTAGATAAATCCATGAAGATGAGGAAAATCCAGTGCAAAACAGCTGAAAATTCCAAAAACCAGAATGAATTTTCTCCTACAAAGGATCACAATTCACCAGCAAGGGAATAAAACTGGATGGAGAATGAGTTTGATGAATTGACAGAAGTAGGCTTCAGAAGATGGATAATAAACTCTTCTGAGCTAAAGGAGCATGTTCTAACCCAATGCAAGGAAGATAAGAACCTTGAAAAAAGATTAGATGAATTGCTAACTAGAATAACCAGTTTAGAGAAGAAGATAAATGACCTGATGGAGCTGAAAAACAGCACAAGAACTTCGTGAAGTATACACAGTATTAATAGCTGAATTCATCAAGCAAAAGAAAGGATATCAGAGATTGAAGATCAACTTAATGAAATAAAGCATGTGAAGACAAGATTAGTGAAAAAAAATGAAAAGGAACAAACAAAGCCTCCAAGAAATATGGAACTATGTGAAAAGAACAAACCTACATTTAATTGGTGTACCTGAAAGTGACGTGGAGAATGGAACCAAGTTGGAAAACACTCTTCAGGATATTATCCAGGAAAACTTCCCAAACCTAGAAAGCCAGGCCAACATTTAAATTCAGGAAATATAGAGATCACAAAGATACTCACTGAGAAGAGCAACCTCAAGACACATAATTGTTGGATTCACCAAGGTTGAAATGAAGGAAAAAATATTAAGGGCAGCCAGAGAGAAAGGTTTGGTTACCTACAAAGGGAAGCCCATCAAACTAACAGTGACTCTCTCTGCAGAAACCGTACAAGCCAGAAGAGAGTAGGGACCAATATTCAACATTCTTAAGGAAAATAATTTTCAACCCAGAATTTCATATCCAGCCAAACTAAGCTTCGTAAGTGAAGGAGAAATAAAATTCTTTCCAGACAAGCAAATGCTGAGAGATTTTGACACCACCAGGCCTGCCTAACAAGAGCTCCTGAAGGAAGCACTAAATATGGAAAGGAAAAACCGGTACCAGCCACCACAAAAATGTACCAAATTGGAAAGACCATAGACACTATGAAGAAACTGCATCAACTAATGGGCAAAATAACCAGCTAGCATCATAATGACAGGAACCCATTCACACATAACAATATTAACCTTAACTGTAAATGGGCTAATTGCCCCAATTAAAAGACACAGACTGGCAAATTGGATAAAAAGTCAAGACCCATCAGTGTGGTGTATTCAGGAGACCCAGCTCACGTGCAAGGACTTACATAGGCTCAAAATAAAGGGATGGAGGAAGATTTACCAAGCAAATGGAAAGGGAAAAAAAAAAAAAGCAGGGGTTGCAATCCTAGTATCTGATAAAACAG
Source organism: Cacajao melanocephalus (assembly GCA_963573385.1). Classification (NCBI taxonomy): domain Eukaryota; kingdom Metazoa; phylum Chordata; class Mammalia; order Primates; family Pitheciidae; genus Cacajao; species Cacajao melanocephalus. The sequence goes on along the minus strand of CAUYLG010069502.1, from coordinate 74,648 downwards.
TCTTTAAACCAACAAAGATCAAAAGAAACAAAGAAGGGCATTACATGATGGTAAAGGGATCAATGCAACAAGAAGAGCTAACTATCCTAAATATAAGTGGACCAATACAGGAGCACCCAGATTCATAAAGCAAGTTCTTAGAGACCTACAAAGAGATTTAGACTCCTACACAATAATAGTGGGAGACTTTAACACCCCACTGTCAGTATTAGACAGATAAACAAGACAGAAAATTAACAAGGATATTCAGGACTTGAACTCTGCTCTGGACCAAATGGACCTAACAATCTATAGAAGTCTCCACCCCAAATAAACATAATATACATTCTTCTCAGCACCCCATCACACTTATTCTATAATTGACCATATAATTGGAAGTAAAATATTCTTCTCAGCAAATGCAAAAGAACGGAAATCATAACAAACCGTCGCTCAGACCACAGTGCAATAAAAATAGAACTCAGGATTAAGAAACTCACTCAAAACCACACAACTACATGGAAATTGAACAAGCTGCTCCTGAATCACTACTGGGTAGATAATGAAATTAAAGCAGAAATAAATAAGTTCTTTGAGACCATGAGAACAAACACACAATGTAACAGAATCTCTGGAACACAGGTAAAGCAATGTTTGGAGGGAAATTTATAGCAGTAAATGTCCACAGGAGAAAGCAGAAAAGATCTAAAATTGACACCCTAACATCACAATTAAAAGAACTAGAGAAGCAAGAGCAAAGAAATTCAAAAGCCAACAGAAGACAAGAAATAACTAAGATCAGAGCAGAACTGATGGAGACAGAGACCTGAAAAACCATTTTAAAAAAATCAATGAATCCAGGAGCTGGTTTTTCGAAAAGATTAACAAAATAGCTAGTCTGCTAGTCAGACTAATAAAGAAGAAAACAGAGAAGAATCAAGTAGACACAATAAAAAATGATAAAGGGGATATCACCACTGATCACACAGAAATACAAAGTACCATCAGAGAATATTATAAATACCTCTATGCATATAAACTAGAAAATCTAGAAGAAATGAGTAAATTCCTGGACACATACACCCTCCCAAGACTAAACCAGAAAGAAGTTGAATTCCTGAATAGACCAATAACAAGTTCTAAAATTGAGACAGTAATTAATAGCCTACCAAAAAAAAAAAAAAGAAAAGAAAAAGCCCAGGATCAGTCGGATTCACAGCTGAATTCTACCAGAGGTACAAAGAGGAGATGGTACCCTTCTTTCTGAAACAATTCCAAACAACAGAAAAAGAGGGACTCCTCCCTAACTCATTTTGTGATGCCAGCATCCTCCTGATACCAAAACCTGGCAGAGACAACAAAAAAAGAAAATTTCAGGCCAAGATCCCTGATGAACATCAATGTGAAAATCCTCAATAAAATACTGGCAAACTAAATCCTGCCAAACATCAAAAAGCTTATCCACCACAATCAAGTTGGCTTCATCCTTGGGATGCAAGCCTGGTTCAACATATGCAAATCAATAAATGTAATCCATCACATAAACAGAACCAATGACAAAAACCACATGATTATCTAAATAGATGCAGAAAAGGCCTTCGATAAAATTCAACACCCCTTCATGCTCAAAACTCTCAATAAACTAGGTATTGATGGAACATAACTCAAAATAATAAGAGCTACTTATGACAAACCCATACCCAATATCATACTGAATGGGCAAAAGCTGGAAGCATTCCCTTTGAAAACTGGCACAAGACAAGGATCCTCTCTCTCACCACTCCTATTTAACATAGTATTGGAAGTTCTGGCCAGGCCAATAAGGCAAGAGAAAGAAATAGAGTATTCAAAAAGGAAGAGAGAAAGTCAAATTGTCTCTGTTTGCAGATGACATTATTGTATATTTTGGAAACCCCATTGTTTCAGCCCAATTTCTCCTTAAGCTGATAAGCAACTTAAGCAAAGTCTCAGGATACAAAATCAATGTGCAAAAGCCACAAGGATTCCTATATACTAATAACAGACAAAGAGGCAAATCATGAGTAGCTCTCATTCACAATTGCTACAAAGAGAATAAAATACCTAGGAATACAACTTACAAGGTTTGTGAAGGACCTCTTCAAGGAGAACTACAAACCACTGCTCAAGGAAATAAGAGAGGACACAAACAGATGGAAAACTATTCCCTGCTCATGGATAGGAAAAATCAATATCATGAAAATGGCCACACTTCCCAAAGTAATTTATTCAATGCCATCCCCATCAAACTACCATTGACTTTCTTCACAGAATTAGAAAAAAACTACTTTAAATTTCAAATGGAACCAAAAAAGAGCTTGTATAGCCAGGACAATCCTAAGCAAAAAGAACAAAGCTGGAGGCATCATGCTACATGACTTCAAACTATACTACAAGGCTACAGTAAGCAAAACAGCATGGCACTGGTACCAAAACAGAGATACAGACAACTGGAACAGAACAGATGCCTCGGAAATAATGCCACATATCTATAAACCATCTGAGTTTTGACAAACCTGACAAAAACAAGCAATAGGGAAAGGATACCCCATTTAATAAATGGTGTTGGGAAAACTGGCTAGCCATATGCTGAAAGCTGAAACTGGATCTCTTCCTTATGCCTTATTCAAAAATTAACTGAAGATGATTAAAGACTTAATTGTAAGACCTAAAACCATAAAAACTCTAGAAGAAAACCTAGGCAATACCATTTAGGACATAGGCATGGGCAAATATTTTATGTCTAAAACACCAAAAGCAATGGCAACGAAAGCCAAAATTGAAAAATGGGATCTAATTAAACTTAAAAGCTTCTGTACAGCAAAAGAAACTATCACCAGAGTGAACAAGTAACTTAGAGAATGGAGAAAATTTTTGCAATTTATTCATCTGAAAAAGGGCTAATATCCAGAATCTACAAGGAACTTAGACAAATTTACAAGAAAACAATAAATAACCCCATCAAAAAGTGGGCAAAGGGTATGAACAGACACTCTCAAAAGAAGACATTTATGTGGCTAACAAACATGAAAAAAAGCTCATCATCACTGGTCATTAGAAAAATGCAAATCAAAACCACAATAAGATACCATCTCATGCCAGTTAGAATGGTGATCATTACAAAGTCAGGAAACAACAGATGCTGGAGAGGATGTGGAGAAATAGGAACACTTTTACACTGTTGGTGGGAGTGCAAATTAGTTCAACCATTGTGGAAGACAGTGTGGTGATTCCTCAAAGATCTAGAACCAGAAATACCATTTGACCCAGCAATCTCATTACTGGGTATATACCCAAAGAATTATAAATCATTCTACTGTAAAGACACATGCACATACATGTTTATTGCAGCACTGTTCACAATAGCAAAGACTTGGAACCAACCTAAATAGCCATCAATGATAGACTGGATAAAGAAAATGTGGCACATATACACCATGAAATACTATGCAGCCATAAGAAAGGATGAGTTCATGTCCTTTGCAGGGACATGGATGAAGTTGGAAACCATCGTTCTCAGTAAACTAACACAAGAACAGAAAACCAAACACTGCATGTTCTCACTCATAAGTGGGTGTTGAACAATGAGAATACATGGACACAGGGAGGGAAACAACACACACTGGGGTCTGTTGGGGAATGGGAGGTTGGGGAGGGATAGCATTAGGAGAAATACCTAACGTAGATGATGGTTGATGGGTGCAGCAAACCACCACGGCATATGTATACATATATACAAACCTGCATGTTCTGCACATGTATCCCAGAACTTAAAGTATATATTTATATATGATTCTTACTTCCTATATTTTAAAACCATTTTACTGAATGCTTACAGGCCAATGGGAGCTCTTGATTGTGGACTGATGCCTTTTATCCCATTTCTTTCTTTTTGACTTGAATACTCTTTTATGCAATTTATGGTGTAAAATAAATTGTGCTTTATTTTACTTTGCACTGGGCTGGAACATCTTGGCCCACTCTTTTTCTTTCTTTTTTTTTTTTTTATTATACTTTAAGTTCTGGGGTCCATGTGCAGAACGTGCAGGTTTGTTACATAGGTATACAAGTGCCATGATGGTTTGCTGCATCTGTCACCCTGTCATCTACATTAGGTATTTCTCCTAATGCTATCATTCCCCTATCCCCCTACCCCCTGCTATACCTCCCCTAGCCCCCAAACCCTGACAGGCTCTGGTATGTGATGTTCCCTGTCCTGTGTTTACATGTTCTCATTGTTCAACACTCACTTATGAGTGAGAACATGCGGTGTTTGGTTTTCCGTTCTTGTGTCAGTTTGCTGAGAATGATGGCTTCCAGCTTTATACACGTCCCTGCAAAAGACATGAACTCATCCTTTTTTATGGCTGCATAGTATTCCATGGTGTATATGTGCAACATTTTCTTTAACCAGTCTATCACTGATGGGCATTTGGGTTGGTTTCAAGTCTTTGCTATTGTGAACAGTGCCAGAATATTGGTCCATTCTTTAATTGTCTTTAGTTAATTGTCTTTAATTGAATTTCATATTTTCAACCAAATTTTTATCTCTTACTTTCATTATATACTTCCTTGTTTACCTATTTATTCACTCATCCATCATAAATATTTGCTGAAAAACTATGATGTGCCAAGCAGTTCTTGATGCTGGAGATACAACAGGAAAAAAAAAACAACAAAAAAACAAAGACTACAATAGTGTGACTATTACATAACATTGAACAAGTATGACCTAAGGATGTAATAGTTAAATAACTGTATGAAGTTGAATAATGTTCATTCAACTTCATAACTATGGGCCTAGTTTTATCCTGGTCCATTTCCTCTTCTCTTTTCCCTGGCTCCAACATAATTGAGTCAAAAGAAATAGCTTAGCATATGGGGAGGGACAGTAGCAGTGACAGGAAAGAGACAAGAAGCCAGGGAAGCAGGATAAATTGTGTAAAGGAGTATCAACTCAGAAAGAAAGAAAGAGGATAAAAGGCATCAATCCACAGTAAAGACTTATCATTGGCCTTTAAGCACTCAATAAAAGTCATAAGAGAAAGGACGAGGAAAGGGCTAGGTTATGTTTGTCCTGTTTTATTCCAAACTCAACAAGCAGCTATGTTCCTACAGTTCTTTGGTGGAAGAGTTAAAGGAGAGAGCAAAGGGAGTCCAGGAGTGTTATTTTAGAAAAACAGGGAAGGAACCATGGGGAGTGAGCAGTGCTTTTTCTTAGGCAATTCACCTTTGTAAGGCTGTTTCCCACAATTTACTCTTCTCTCTCCCTCTTCTGACATGTGCTTATAGTTTAGCTTTCACCTGGGGGAGACCAATTAGGTCTTTTGTTTTTCAGATACTTCCCAGATGGCTTTCATCTACCACCAGGCTGGATCTCTATTGAACCTGTACGTTGTAATCTTGTGTTTTTATCCTCATTTGCTGTGGACTTGAGGCCCTGTGGGTGTGCATACCAGAAAAGTTGGGAGAGAGCATCCACAAGTTAATACTTCAAAAATCGATTACTCTATCCATTCAGGAAACTTAAGTGACTTGTCCTCAATCCCACAACTCAAAAGTGGAAGAATCAGAATTCTAAGTTAAATTTTCTTACTTTTAGTTTTGTGCTCAGTCCACAAGCAATATCTCATTTTTTAGTGTTTCTTTTTAAACCCTTTCCCCTTTTTTCAATGTTTCTTGATTTCCTAGCCTATTTCTCTTTAGCCTGCAGATAAGATTAGAGAATGCCAGAGGAATTCCAGAGGACAGACATAGTTGAGAACGGCTTTTCTTATATGTTTGAGAGAATTTGTAGTAAAGAACTTTAATGGTTGTGTGCACATTCCTTGTTTGATAGGAACTGTTATCTTCTCAATGCACAGTTCCTGATAATTCACATTAGGGTGTGAACAAGTGGGTTGAATCAGAAAGAAGCACTCCATTTCCTGCAGATTCTTCTTAACTGATAGATCTCCCCATGAAGACAGACAATTTTTCCACCTCCCTTTGGGTAGATTTATTGGCCAATACAGTTGATCATTGAACAATAGCATTTGAAATGCAGGTCCAATTATATGCAGATTTTTTTTTCAGCCAACCATGGATGAAAATACAGTATTGTAGACTATGAAGTGCACCTATACCAAAGCCTGACTATGAGACTTGAGTATTTGCAGACTTTGGATTGTCCTGGATCCAATCCTCCTTGAACGATGAGGCATGAATGTAACACTTTTTCCAACTGCAGGGTCTTAATGCTAACTTCTGCTTCATTTCCTCATTATCCACACCCTTACCTGAACCCACCTCCCTGTTTCAGGCTCAGTCTTACCCAGTCCCAGAATTATTATTCTTTTTAACCATTAACTTTTGAGAATAAAAGTACTATAAAACACTTCAAATGCACATAAAAACAGAAGAGTACAATAAATCCTCACATACTCATCAGCCAGAATCAACAATTATCAAAATTGTGGCACACTGCACTATGTACTTTTTTTTGTTGAAATATTTCAAAAAGCATATCCTACACTTAAAATCATTTTACCTCTACATACTTCAATACGGATTGAGGGACAACCTATTAAATCCCATCGAGGTGTAGAATGTATTCTCCAGGTTCATGACTTACCAAATTCATTAATACACATCCCACACATTTAGTGTCTAAATGTTGAACTCAACAATATAAATTATAAATTAAACAAATCAATTGATTGTGTCCACTCTAATATCTGGAAGAAAAAAGTCAACATAATTTAAAAATCAATCTGTGAGTCAACGGATTCACTGAGTAATGAATCAGTTGGATGGAGGGGCTGGAAACTCCAGCTGGGATGGCTGCTGCTTCTCCAATTGGCTGCTGCAGAGCAGGAGACCCTGATCTTCTCCTTCCCCAGCCATGCAACCAGAATGACTATGATGAAAGCCCTGGTCCCTCCTGCACTGTTTCTACTCAGCTGTGCAGAATCTGCTAAATTCCACAGTGAAGTCATTCTCTAAGACCAGCCAGAGTCCCACCTGCTGAAACGCTTCAGTGAAGTCTTTTCTAATTACGGCATCCAGTTAGCACTGTCTTTAGCACACGATTTAGCAATTACTGCTTCATGCATACATCTTGTCTTCTTGGGTGGACTGCAAGATATCGAGGGTAAGAACTATGTTTTGCCTTCTATAATGTAACTTCAAGTGCCCAATAATGATGGCATAGCAGGCACTCAATATATATTGAGTAAGGGGCAAATACAGCTCAGCTTGAACTTCCATTGGTCTGAAGTTGCTTAGTGTCAATTTTTCTGTTTAGAATCAACGAGAGAGAGAGAGAGAGAGAGGAAAAAAACACCCTGCAGAGGCATTTTTGCCTAAGAATGTAGATTAAAAGACACGCTGCATTGTCTTTTGTCCATCCACTTGTTCAACCTGCCTTGCAAGTCCTCTTAAACCCTGCCCATTTTGTCTTTGCCTGGACAACATAAAATGTCTTTCTTTTTCTTCCCTTGTACAAATGACTAGGGCAATTGTTTGTTGTTGGCAGGTACTGAGATATGACCACATGTTTGAGTCCTAAAACCCTACATAAGAAATCAGTCCCTAACTGAACCCATACCCAAATCAACAGGCTCACTCCTGCAGCAGCACCATGGTGCCACCAAGTGGACAGTTTTTGAACAATTCAACTCATCATGAACTGACAAATCGTTTTGGAACTGAAGCATTCCTGGCCCATTCAAATAAGTAAGTTTTAGATTTTATACTCTTCAATCTCATACCTTGTATGTTTAATGAATTCTAACAATTGCTTCACATGTGCTTCTAGAAATTTTATTCCCTTTAACTCCTGTTTTTAAGAAAAGTCTTAATGAAAACATTTATGATGTACAATAACATGGGTACTTTTCACTATATTTTGAGAGAAAACAAGTTATTCATTGTATCTGGGTTAATTTTTAAAAGATTAATTACATTTCCTAGGAAAGTCTACATAAAGGGGAAGAATGATTGCTTATACAATATATATGTTGGCTATGAGCAGTTTTGTTGTTTGACATTTTCTGCAGTTAATCTTATATCTTACTGTTCAGAACATCAAATGAATTGTGATGGTGCAACTGAACATCCATCTACAAAAAATGAACCCAAATCTTACCTTGAACCATAAATAAAAATTAACTTGAAAAGGATCTGATTGTCACAAATACTTCAAGCCCCAGCTGACTGCCCACTTTGAGAAAATCCTTGAAGAGACAAAGTAGTTCTAGCACACCTTACTCTCTTTTACTTAGCTAAATCTAGAACTATCTCAACTACATTTTTCATTTTTCTCAATGGAGGCCCCATTTGATGAATTTTCTTTTCTTTTTTTAATGAAAAGGTATTTGTTCATTTCAATATTAAATATTTTTCTTCTTCTTCTTCTTCTCCTTCTTTTTTTTTAGACAGAGTTTTGCTCTTGTTGCCCAAGCTGGAGTGCAACGACATGATCTTGGCTCACTGCAGCCTCTGCCTCCCAGGTTCGAGTGATTTTCCTGCCTCAGCCTCCTAAGCAGCTGGGATTACAGGTGCATGCCACCATATCCGGCTAATTTTTTTGTATTTTTAGTAGACGGGGGTTTCACCATGTTGGTCAGGCTGGTCTCGAACTCCTGACCTCAAGTGATCCACCTGCCTCAGCTTCCCAAAATGCTGGGATTACAGGCATGAGCCACCACGCCTGGCCACTTATTAAATATTTCTAAAAGTCTATCTTGGCTCTGTGTAACTTAGGGCAGTGTATAGTTTTATCCTATATGGGCGGATTGAAAAAAATGTGAATTTATATCTCATAAAACTAATTCATAAAATGTAGGCAAGTGCATTGAACTAGTAGCTGTGAGATACAAAGTCTAATCCCAAGGATGAATCAATCTTTCTTTCTCTTTCTCTTTTGTTCTTTCGTTCTTTCCTTTCTTTCTCTCTTTCCCTCCCTCCCTCCCTCTCTCCTTCCTTCCTCTTTTTCCTTTCCTTTCTCTCCTCTCTTCTTTTTTCTTTTCTTTTGAGAGGCGTCTTGCTATGTTGCCTAGGCTGGTCTCCTGGGCTCAAGCAATCCTCTTGCCTCAGCCTCTCTCCTACCTCAGCTTCCCAAGTAGCTGAGATTACAGGTGTACCCAGCTCCAGGGCTGTTTCAAACCACTAGTGTGGCCACATATGAGACATTTAAGACTCTTAGCTTCCACTTTTGTAAAAGGAGGTAGTTAATGCCTCCCTCTAAAAAATTTTGTGTATTCCTAAGATCATGTGTTATGCTGTTAATAAGGAGGTCGGGCAGGAACTTTTAAATTCCTTCCTTGTCTCCTGTTTGTTTCTCATGACTGTGCATATTTGCAAGTTATTATCCTTACAAAATGAACTCTTTACTTAAAAGTTGTTTGAGACCCAAAATTAATTTTGATGGACACTTATGGAAAATTTCTCAGAGGTATATATTTCTTTCACATTTTCTAAATGCATATTACAACAAATGTATTTCTATATTTTTGCCAACTTTCAAATATGTTTAAATAATAGCTTCAGAACCATATATCCTAAATGTACCATTTAAAAATACTTCTACTATTTTCCATAAAAGGAAAGGCACAGATTGACCTCAGTGCATTGCATCTGGAGCCACCATGCCAGGGTGAATGACACCACACGCAAGATCTGCAGGAATAAAAGAGGCATGAAGATGTAGTGAACATGCACTGGATAAGCAACAAGAAGTCTTGGATTTCATTCAGCCTGAATCTATTACATCTAAGCACCTGAATATGAGGAAAATCACTTGATGGGTCTTAGCCTCTATTTTCTTATTTGCAAAGTGGTGATAATAAACCCTACCAAATACATTTGGTGGTTCTAAGTGTCATATGAAGTAAGGTTCAAGGAAGTGTGCTGAAACTCTGAAGGGCAACAATAATGGGAATCTTTTGTTTAGTAAGAGGAAATTAAAAAGGATTAGGAAGGTGGGGGAATACCATACAGAATCAAGGATGATTTAGAACCATTAGCAAAAAGTGATGTGTTTTCTTGTAGAACTGTCAGAGCCACGAGCTTTTCCTCATCACTTTCTCCCTGTTATGTGAATGACAGGAGTAGACATGACCTTCTGTCCATGACCCATTTAGTTCAGATAATAGGAAGGGAGAGTAAGTTGGATGTCACAGTCTAAGGATCAACAGAATAATAGAAGAACAAGGAGCAGAAAGAGGGCAGAAGAGGAGGGGGACGGAAATCAACATTACATTACCATGGTGGTGAGTCAGATGTGGTGCCAACCACTGTGTGTACTCTTTTTTTTTTTTAACATGCAGGGATGGCTTTTGGATTCTCAGTGGTAGGAAGATAACCTTAAATGGATGAATATAAAATAATTATTAAAAAACGGAATAGAGAATTATTAGGAATGTTCTTTTTAATTTTTTTAAAAAGAAGAGGTCTGTAGTCTTCAAATATCAACATCATAAAAGACAAAAAAAAAAAGGCTGTGGAAGTGTTCTAGATAAAAGGAGGCTAAAGATACATAACAAATAAATGCAATACCTAATCTAGGCTGAGTTCTGTACTGGAGGAGAAAAAAAATGCTATAAAGGACATTACTATGTCAATCAACAAAACTGAAATATGGACGGCAAATTAGATAAAAGTACTATTCAATGTTAAACTTACTAAAGCTGAAAACTGTACTATAGTTATGTAAGCAAATACTTCTGTTGTAGGAAACACACTGAATTATTTAGGAATGATGGGCCATGATGATGTAACTAGTCTTTAAACTGTTCAGGAATAAAAATATTGAGAGAGAGGGAGAGAGAAATGAAAAGAGTGAGAAAATGGCGTAAAGTGTCACAAACTGGCTAATCTGAGTAAATAGTACGTGAATATTCTTTGTGCTGGTCTTCCTTGTACAACTTTTCTGTATTTTTGAATTTATTTCCAAGTAAGTTTTAAAAAGTAGAATAAATATGTTAATGAAGTCCACTGATTTATCAAATGTTCTGGCCCTTATATCTTTTAGTTATTATAACATTTAACATCTACATGACTCTTAGCCATTTATTTTAATTTATCTATTTATTTATTAATTATACTTTAAGTTCTGGGGTACATGTGCAGAATGTGCAGGTTTGTTACATAGGTATACACATGCCACGGTGGTTTGCTGCATCCATCACCCTGTCATCTACATTAGCTATTTCTCCTAATGTTAGCCCTCCCCAATCCCCCCACCCCCGGTATCCCTCCTCTTGCCCCCCTCATCCCCCGACAAGCCCTGGTGTGTGATGTTCGCCTCCCTGTGTCCATGTGTTTTCATTGTTCAACACTCACTTATGAGTGAGACCATGCAGTATTTGGTTTTCTGTTCTTGTGTCAGTTTGCTGAGAATGATGGTTTCCAGCTTCATCCATGTCCCTGCAAATGACATGAACTCATCCTTTTTTATGGCTGTATAGTATTTCATGGTGTATATGTGCCACATTTTCTTTATCTACTCTATCACTGATGGGCATTTGAGTTGGTTCCAAGTCTTTGCTATGGTAAACAGTGCTGCAATAAACATATGTGTGCATGTGTCTTTATAACTGAATGTTTTCTAATTCTTTGGATATATAACCAGTAATTTGATTGCTGGGTCAAATCGTATTTCTAGTTCTAGATCATTGAGGAATTGCCACATTGTCTTCCACAATGGTTGAATTAATTTACACTCCCACCAACAGCGTAAAAGCATTCCTATTTCTCCACATATTCTCCAGTATCTGTTGTCTCCTGATTTTTTAATGACTACCATTCTAACTGGCGTGAAATGATATCTCAATGTGGTTTTGATTTGCATTTCTCTAATGACCAGTGATGATGAGCTTTTCTTTTCATATATTTGTTGGCTGCATAAATGTCTTTTTTGACAAGTGTTTGTTCATATCCTTCACCCACTTTTTGATGGGGTTGTTTTTTTCTTGTAAACTTGTTTAAGTTCCTTGTAGACTCTGATTATTAGCCCTTTGTCAGATGGGCGGATTGCAAAAATTATTTCCCATTCTGTTGGTTGCCAATTCACTCTAATGACTGTTTCTTTCGCCGTGCAGAAGCTGTGGAGTTTGATTAGGTCCCATTTGTCTGTTTTGGCCCTTGTTGCCAATGCTTTTGGTGTTTTGGTCATGGAGTCCTTCAGTTTCTTTTAATATATGATGTTCCACTGTTGTCTTCCTCTCATTAGGTTAAATATTTTTGAATCAATATATTTGCTGGCTTTTTTGGTATATCTGAAGACATTAGACAAGAATTCTCACTTTGTTTTTTATCTCTGTGTTAGGTTCAGTTGAAGAAAGGCACAAGATGTGAGATGCTTTATGTTGCAGTTGATAGTCTCTTCCTCCCTATCCTCTGTTCCCACAGATGGACAATTCCTTTTCACAAGGTAATCTCACTCCTGCTGTACTCATAACTTCTTCCCTCTCTGCTGCATCTCTTCAAATTGCCAAGGGATCGAGGCTGCCAGACATAAATGCATTTGTTCTAGGTTTTTGGCTTCCCACTTCAGCCTGCCTCCATCATTGTTCTTAAACTGCTCTACAATTGCCAAAGTAAGAGCAGCAGATGCTCTTAATCTATTTCTAGGATACCTGTCACATGATCAGGGTACAAGTTTCTTTCACCTCCTTTTATTTTTGATGTTTCCTTTTGTTTGACGTTTTATTTTTTTGATTTCTTAGAACTAAATTCCATACCTAGCCAGCACTTATTTCATCCCCTTCCCACTGCTACCCCAATTACATCCATTCTAATTTCAATCACTGGCTTGATTGCAAAAGAGATGAAGAAAAGATAGCGCAACAAAATTCTGTACAGCAGCCTATCTTTTCTCCATGAACTTTGGACATCTCTTACTGAGCTTATTTCTTTCTGCTCCCCAAGAAAACATCCTCCGGCACATCAATGTCTCTCAGTTTTATAATTGAAAAAAATATTAAACTTCAGATCTAATTTCTGTCATCTCTAGGGCAAGATGAAGTTCAGAAAATTAGATGTCTTACTTAAATTTCCACCTTATAAGGAAATTAGTGATGTCTGGCCATTTTATGGAATATGTATATTCTTAAGGGATATTTCTATTATGGTTATGAGAGTCAATGATCCATGTTGTCCCCTTACACAGTTATATCTAATCTCTATCTAATTCTCTTTGGTTCTGTCTTTCTCAGTTCTTTCTAACTCTCCTCAGTTCCCCTACTTAATGCTGGAACTAAAACACACACTATCTTTCCTTTTCTTTGCTGGAGCAAGACCCTATACAGACCACAAGTCTCTCCTCCCATGTCTGTATCCTGTTTGACAGTGGAAGATATCACATGATGTATTACAGAGTCAACATTTTAAACACATTAAAAATTATACAATGGTGTGCATTTATTTAATAAGAAAATCTATTTCACATTATGCAGACTTCTAGAGGATATAGCATAACTGTGATGAATAAAGAAAGGTGTGTTTGGCCAGGTGCGGTGGCTCATGCCTGTAATCCCAGCACTTTGGGAGGGCAAGGCGGGCAGACCGCAAGGTCAAGAGATCGAGACCATCCCGGCTAACCCTGCAAAATCCCATCTCTACTAAAAATACAAAATATTAGCCAGGCATGGTGGCATACATCTGTAGTGCCAGCAGAGCTTGGGAGGCTGGGGAAGGAGAATTGCTTGAATCCGTGAGGTGGAGGTTGCAGTGAACCAAGATTGCACCACTGCACTCCAGCCTGGCTGACAGAGAGAGACTCCATCACAAAAATTTTTTTTTAAAAAAAGGTGTGGTTTATGGAAACGGAATTTGTTTTTGTCACATTCTTCTATTTCTTTTTGGAAGATATAAACTCTGCAATTATCAAGATTTTTAAAAGAAAATGAGACTCCTGCATGTGTGTATTAGAAGATAATTATGCATGCATGTAAAAGTTTTGTATTCTAGTATTTATTAACAAATTCATTACTTTATTTAATGATAAAACATCTCCATAAGACCAAAAGTAAGAAAATATTAGTCATAAAGTGTCGTTAGAAAATTAACTTTGTTATTGTGGATTTGAAATCTCTAGCTCTTAACCGTTATTTTAAAATTTTATTGAAAGGACCCTTTATGAAACACTTTATGAAAAACAAAATATTTTAGAACATAATTAATTTTCTTTATGCATAGTAACTGCAGCCAGAATTTGGATTCTAAGAGAATATGAAACACAATTGAATCTCGGCAACACAACCATCCTCTTCTAGGATTAATTTGAGATGGAGATGATTTGCCTTGTTTATTTTGTAATAATTCTTATTTACTTCAATTTAACAAAATTAAAATTTTCATGTAGAACCTTACATCATAGGTTTATCCTATTCTGTTCTTACCTGAAATAATAACTAATAACAGAGATGAGGAGGTATTCAGTATGCAAAGTACCTACAGAAACTATGTCCTTGTGATTTGGGTGATTTAGCCATTTTATTCTGTCCCTATGTTTGTCTAATGCACCTTGCATTCACTTAGGAAACAAGAAATGGCCATACTAGAGAAATGAAAATTAAACAAAACTAAATTGTCTTAATATTTTTGTAATAGCAATATGTTAGAGAAAAGAATAGCTAGATAGATGTAGAAACCAATAGAATAATAGATAAAGCAGGTATGTTAGAATGTATGCATTGCTTATCTTTCTACAATGTGATAGAATAAGAATCTCTTAATTTTTAAAAAAAGTTGTTCTGCATTGAATAATGAGTAAACAGAATTGCACTGACGCTTTTTTACCTTTAAGAACAATCCTAAAAGTTCATAGAAACTTTTTACAATACAAACTTTGTGGCTCGTGGCTAGTACCAAAATGAAGATCATTTCTTCATAAAATGTATATTTAATGTCAAATTAGTGAATAATTCATCATTTTGTTCATGAAACAGGTGATTAAATTTGCTTATAGTAATATAAATGATTGCTCATCTTGGCATCCTGACTGCACAAGCCTAATAAAATACGTATTTTACATATATTGTCAAGAGAAAGGTGAATTGAATTTCACTAAATTCTTAACATCTTATTAATAGAATAAATAATAGATTATTGCTTGTGTCAACTTTCAAAGTTGATTTCCAAATGTACTTGCCTGAATTTAACAATCTTTATTGATATCTTCTTACCTTTAGTTTAATCATCACTCTAGGAAAATTGGCCTAAGCTAGCAGCCATCAAAGGATTGCTAGAGATCCAATCAGAGGACATCTTCACCAACAAAACCTGGGAAACCTGCCCAGGAGCAACAGCAGGATATAGGAGGCTATAAAATTATCTCTATGGTAAACATAGGCAAAAACTTCCCTCAATAAAACACACATTTCAGGTTGAGCAAGATGTGGGGTCATATGGTGTCATCAAGATTCATACTTGTAAAGGAAAATCTGGGTAAAATTGGTGAAAATTAGCAGGAAATTCTCCTCAACCTCCATAGACTGGCTAGAATTTTGTCCCATACAAACATTTATCAGCCACGAAACTTGCTCCTAATGATGGAAACAGCTTGCAATTTACCCTCTATTAACTTCTGTTTCCAATATTATAATGAGAAATCAAGTTTTTTTTTTCTAGAGTTTTTAAAAAAAATTTTAATTTTATCTTAAGTTCTGGGGTACATGTACAGGATATGTAGGTTTGTTACATAGGTAAACATGTGCCACGGTGGTTTACTGCACCTATCAACTAATCACCTAGGTATTAAGCCCACCGTACATTAGGTATTTTTCCTAATGCTCTTCCTCCCTCTACCCCACCCCCCGACAGTCCCCAGTGTGTGCTGTAGCCCTCCCTGTGTACATGTGTTCTCATTGTTTAGCTCCCACTTATAAGTAAGAACATGGGGTGTTTGGTTTTCTGTTCCTATGTTAGTTTGCTGAGGGTAACGCCTTACTGCTCCAGCCATGTCCCTGCAAAAAACATGATAACACTCCTTTTTGTGGGTGCATAGTATTCTATGGTGTATATGTACCACATATTCTTTATCCAGTCTATCTTTGATGAGCATTTAGATTGATTCCATGTCTTTGCTAATATGAATAGTGTTGCAGTGAACATACGCATGTGTGTATCTTTGTAATAGAATAATTGCTATTCCTTTGGGTATATACACAGTAACGGGATTGCCAGATCAAATGGTATTTCTGCTTCTAGATTTTTGAGGAATCACCACACCATCTTCCGAAATGGTTGAATTAATTTACATTCCAAGTTTTTGATGCGTTGGCAGATGAAGCATGGTAACCTAGGAATGAATATAAATATATTAAAGTATTTCATCTAATAGAAGATGCCATTAATTTGTAAAACACAATTATTCTGTAAGTCACCTTAAAAGAAAAGACTACTGTGGAGGTTGAACTACACGTTAAATAAATCAGCCTAAGAAAATGTCAGCTGATTGCATGATTCTTCATCCTCCTTTGTCTCCCTTTACCTGGATCACTCCAAAAATTTAGCTAAAGCTTGATGATTTAAACCTTTTCAAAAAAATATTGCTTCTAAAACTGGAATAGACTAAGTAAACTAAATCTGTCTCCTGCTTCTAAGGTTAGACGTAATGAGTACCAACTCCGTGTCCTCTCATCAATTGGTTTTTAAAAACCGTATATAATGAATCTATGCAAAATATACATGTTTATAACTTAGATTAAGTTACAATCTAACTTAATGGAACTTAATCTAACTATGGAAAACTACATACCTGCACATACATTTACAGTATCGCTCCTACTATGGATTCTAAAATTGTTAAAAGCAATCTCAAGATAGGTAGCATTTTTATTTTTTATCTATTGTTTCTTTGCGGTTTGATTGTTTACCATTTAAATATTTAATAAATGTAGTGAACAATTTTACCACTTAAATAACAAACATTGAATCACCAACTGTACAAGAAGAAATTGATAATACATATAACACCTTCAGGAGAGGAGTCATTCTACCAGCCAGCGACATGCTGAAGATGGTAAGATCTAAAAAACAGCAACGTCAATATTGGCAATAATAGTAATGATGCCTACTGAGATTTTGTTAAGTTCCATGCACTAGCAATATACTAAATGTGTGATCCTCACAACGAACATGTGACATAGAAGGAGAAGTAGAAGCCCAGAGGAGGTAAGCAAGTTTCTCACCATCATACAGTTAGTCAATGACAGAGCTCCGCTGGACTAGCTTCATGCTTATGTACCCTAAGACAGTGCTTCTCAAACTTCAGTGTCCTTAAGAATCTTCTGAAGAACTTAGTAAAACACACTTTCCTGGGCCTCACTCTCTGATATTCTAATTCAGAAGGTCTGACATGGAGACTACCACAAGCTTCCAACTGATGCTGATGCTGCCAGCACATACGGCAAATATTAACAAGTTATCCATGCATTTCATAGCTTTCCTCACTGGGCAGTAGTCCAGAGGCTAAGACAAGCATCTGAGATTTAAGATGTCCAGATATTTAGCCTGTTGATGTTGCCAGATTAAAAAAAAAAAAGTTGGTAAATTTACTCTCTAGTTTCATTGCATTCCATAAAAACTTACAGAAACTGTCTTTCCACTCTACCTCTGCTATATTCTTCCACAAGACCAATTTAGGAAAGTCTCAGGTGTGTGAGGTGATTAGCTTCGCATTCATTGCCCAGCAGTATCACTCAGGTTTATGAGCACCCTCAGCCTGCTTCCTTGAACCCTGGACTGGCCTAGAGCAGCAAGGGTTAGAAATAATGCAGGCTCTGGATGGCAATTTTGATGAACAACTTCTTCACACAAATGACACAAAGAAGGAAACAAACAAATAAAAAATAATTTCAAAATTTTACTCTTGGTTGTCTTAGAATCCAAAGTGTGACTTGAACAAAACAATACAAATCAATGGCTATCATAAGTATTCACCTGTTGGAAAAATTGTAGCTAACATGCATATGGTGCTTATTATTGACAGGCAATTTTCTAGTACCTTCTTATGTTGACTCATTTAATTCTTCAGCAATCCTGTGAGGTAGATAATACTACCATCTACATTTTACAGATAATGACACTGAGACTCAGAAAAATTAAGCACCTTATCCAAAGTTATAAGACTGGAGCCCATATTCAAATGGAACTGGGCTAGCCACAGGTATTCTGCTCTTAGCCACCTTTCTTCCTTAGGAAAAACAGGGTCTAAACTTCTTGGTTGCCAGATGAGCAAATAAGTATGGCTAGAAGGTACTAAAAAGATTGAAGAATAAATTAAAAAGGTAGCCTTATATTACCTTATTTAAAAATAAAGTTTCTCATTTTTCTTATTTAAAAACAAGAGTTTAGAGACTTTATTGCTGGGGAGTTAAGATGAGTACAAAGGAAACATTCAAAAATATTGTAAGAATGCATATATTCAAGTACCAAGGTATAAAATTATGCAATAGAAACAAGATTATAAGTAAAGTTTATCACTAAAACTGAGTAATATTTCAAAGGAAATATGAGAATATAGAATAAGCTGTTTTATAAGCAATGCATGGGATGTGTGGGGTGAATCTGATAGAATTAGAGTTGGAGTGAAGAGCCAAACATAACTGCCTGCAGAGATTTTTCAATAACAGAAGAAGAAGTCATTACCTAAAGTGATAACTAGATTAAGTAAAATCACTTGTTAAAGCTAGAATGCATAGCTTTGGTGCAGCAATCATAAATACTCATTTGTGACTTTATTCACGGATGTATCATAAAACAGTAGTATTTTACCAAGAGTAATCAGAAGTAACATCCTAGATAGCTTTCTCAAAGTGGTCTGAAGTACAAACTGGATATAATTAGTGTTACAGGGAAGTTTCCCTGGATATAATAAGCAGACTCTGAGATGGAGATTAGCATGCAGAATATTTATTAGGGAGCGATCTACAGATTTATTTTTGTAATTTACCTGTCAAGGAGCAAGATTCAGCACAGGAAGAAACTAGTCTGTGATACAGTCACAACACAAGCCTTAGCTAATCCCATGGGAAGCTATAAAACTAGGAAAGCTCTTCTGAGTTGTCCTGAACTGGAGAAAGGTAGCCTGTAATGTGCATCTACCAGTTATTGAAGTGGCCTTGCCCATTGAAGAGAGCATGGCCATTTTCAGAAAGGGTAGACAGTAGAGCTGCTTCTGGGCAGGACTCCCAGGTTCTGGGCAAATATGCCCTTCAGAATGATGATGCATCACAACATCCCTTACAAGCAGCCAGCTGAGATTTAACTAGGTAAGTTCCTGTCCAAAGTATATGGTAACTTGGTCATAATAGACAAATTATCTTTCTTAGCAAGTGCAATAATATTCCCACTGCTGGGAGAACTGAATGTGGTATATCTCTCTGTTCCTTATACACAGCTATAACAAATGTGTCTTTCCTTGTATGAAAAAATTGAAACCTGAAAACCATGTTTTTACACAGTGCCAGGCTAATGAATTATTATAAATTATTTCATTCATCATGTAGCTTAGTAAATTCATTAACATAAAATGTAATCCTAGAAAGTTGTCATCAGATGGCAGCACACACATATCATAGTTAAGACTTCTTCCACTAAAAGAGAAAATACTGAAATTCTAAGTTAGGTTGTCATTCTAAAATTATTCTAATGTGTAGCTAAATAACTTACATAAAAGCCTGTTAAAAAAAATGTTCACTTTTTTTTGGTAATCTTTTGCATGCAGATATACTGGCAGTCCTTTAAATTGATGTAGAGAAAGAGAGTATGAAGCAATCTTAGGGAGATTATTTATTCAATACCTGCTGATAAACAGGTTCTACTTTTCACCTTACTTGTAGAACAACTACTGCTGACAAGTGCCCAAGAGCATATCTGTGCCTCAGTTTCCTAATTTGTAAATGAAGATAACAATAATACCTCCATTTTGGAGTTGCTGTGAGGAAAAAGTAAGAAAAAAACATTTGCAGGCTTAGTAACAGATTCTAGTGTGTTGTGTTACCTATTAATTTTTATTATTCACAATTTTAAATATGGATGCCAAACACTATAATTCTTTCTAATCATAGTTACCATTTATTAATTCAGCACATAGTACAAGATTTAGCATGTAATAATTATATGGCATGGATTTTCACATCAAAACCTTTAAACAGACGTTTAAATATGAATTATGAGTCAAAGAAACTGAGATACCAAGAGATAAAATAATATGTCAGAGGTAAACCTACAAATAAATGATGTGATGGATTTCTATCTTGGTAGATCTACTGAAAGTATTTCCTTAAGTCTTTACTACATCAGAAAGAAAGGATACCTCTGATTGTTATTATCAAACTTGGATTTTGTGAATTTAAGGACCTATGTTTTATTTTTCCTATCAGAATATTTAAGAGTCATTTCATTATTTAAATTTTTAGCTTATAAGTTGATGATATTGCTAGATGTGTTTTTTTAAAAAACTCTAGACTCATGGAAATTGTAATAAGGTCATGTGTTCAATATTTACTATAGAACTGGAGTAAAGATGCTGCATAAAAAACCAGAATGATATCAAAGCAGTGTAAACTGATACAGATCAAAGAACAGGAGTGGAAAATTGCAAGTAGGGTCTATATGCAGTGGATCTATATGGCCTATATTTGTGCTCAAATTTCTCCAGGGGTTGTTAACTTCCTGGCAAGAGGAAGTTACATTACGCCGTCTGTATTTGCATTTGTACCCATACTAGACAGCCAAATGTGATTTAATACACAGGTTTTTTATTATTGTTGTTTAATTTGAATTCACATTTATAGGTTCCAAATTCAGATCACCGACTGCAAGGATCAGACAAGGCTGAATTCTTGCTTTATTTCGTTCTTGGTATGTTGGGTGGAGCTGGAAGAAAGACACAAACTCTGAGTGCCTTTTAATAGCTGTTGGCAGTCCCATATTCCCTGTTCTTTCTCCCATCAGATACACCTTTTCTGTCTGCAAGAGAACATCTCAGCCGCTCTATCTAATGCCTCCTTTTCTTGGTTAGCTACCTCTTTTTTTTTTTTTTTTTTTTTTGAGACAGTCTCACTCTGCTGCCCAGGCTGGAGTGCAACGGTACAACCTCGGCTCGCTGCAACCTCTGCCTCCTGGTTTCAAGTGATTCTCCTGCCTCAGCCTCCTGAGTAGCTGAGATTACAGGTGCACACTGCCATGCTCAGCTAATTTTTGTATTTTTAGTAGATACGGGATTTCACCATGTTAGTCAGGCTGGTCTCAAACTCCTAACCTCGTGATCTGTCCTCCTCAGCCTACCAAAGTGCTGGGATTACAGGTGTGAGCCACCATGCCCGACAGCTACCTTCTTTTTAATTAACAAAAACCAGAAGTTGCCAGACCTTGAGTGTATTTGTTGTTCTTGGTTAGCATTATCCCAACATTACAATTGGCAAGGTAAGACAAATAGCTATTTGGATTCTACTTTTACAAAAATCTTTTCATGATACTGATGCCATTTTTCCTTTTTTTCTTTTATGGTTTAAGTTTTATTTCTGTCTGCTTTCCTGATACAATTTTTGCTGGGGCCTGAAACCCAAATCCCAATCTTGACAGGCACTTAACTCTTCAAACTTCATAAGATGCACCCCTCCAATTGTTAAACCTATTAATCCATCTTAATTGCACTCACTGCCCTGATATCAAGACACAAGGGAGAGCAAAACAGTGCAACAAAATCCTGTATTGCAGCCCAGACTTTCTCCTTGGACTTTTGACACCTTCCACTGAAGGCTGCTTCTTTCTGCTGTCCAGAAAATGCAAGAAATAAACCATGTTAGGGACATATCAGAATTCTATTGGCTTTTGTGGCCACTTCAAAGAACTCTATTAAATTCCCTGTCTCACTACTGACATTTCCAGAGCTAAATGAGGAACACGACATTGGTATCTATTTTTTGTATCTCTACTGTGTAATAAAATTACTAATGTCTTAACAATTTTTGGAACATGTATACTCTTAAAGGATATATCTATTAAGCTAGATTATCAGAATAAACTGTCCCTATCCTCTATAATGAGTCTGTGTATTAACTCTGCTCAGTAGCCCCACTTAATACTTGAGGCACAAAGACATATATTCTCAATCTTTTTCTTTCTTTTACCTAGATCTAACACAGACTACAACCCTCTCACCTCCAGCCTCTACCCTTCTCTGTGGAACTGTTATTTTCAACATATTATTATAGATTAAACAACATGGTACATTACGGTGCAAAACTTTAAAGACATTGAAAATTAATCAATTAAATATAATTAATTATAAAACATAAAATGTTTATGCATATAAACCTAAAAATATTTAAAAAATAAAACATTATTTTTATTATGAAGACTGCTATTGAATATATTACAACTATAATTAAACATTATTCCTTGAATAATGAAAAGATTTGTTTTGGAAAACTCAGTAGTTGGTTACCCCAGTCATAATTTTTTATGTCCTACTGAAAGTTTTGAGCTCTGCAAAAATAAAAAGTCAAACGGGAAAATAAGACTTCTGTCTATTCCAAGATAATTATGCAGGCATATAGAAGTTACTTCTCAATTTTTAAGGACCTCTTGTAAGGCAAATATAGTGGTAACAAATTTTCTTAATGTTAGCTTGTCTGAAAAGGATCTTATTTCTCCTTTGCTTACAAAGCTGAGTTTGTCTGGATGTGAAATTCTTAGTTGGAACTTCTTTTTTTAAGAATGCTGATTAGGCTGCCAATCTCTTCTGGCTTGTAGGGTTTCCGCTGAAGATTCTGCTGTTAGCACAATGGGGTTCCCTCTGCAGGTGACCTGCCCCTTCTTTCTAGCTGCTTTTATAGCAACATGGATGGAGCTGGAGGCCGTTATCCCAAGCAAACTAATGCAGGAACAGAAAACGAAATACTGCAGGTTCTCAATTAGAAGTGGGAGCTACACACTGAGTACTCATGGACACAAAGAAGGGAACAACAAACACCAGAGCTACTTAAGGGTGGAGGGTGGGAAGAGGGTGAGGAATGAAAAACTACCTATTGGTCACTATGCTTGTTATCTGGGTGACAAAATAATCTGTATAGCAATCCCCTATGACGTGAAATTTACCTGTGCAACAAATCTGCACATGCACTCCTGAACCTAAAATAAAAGCTTAAAAAAAAGACTGCACAAAGGAGGAAATGGTGCTTTAAAAAGACTAATGAGATATCAATAGCAATCTAAAATAAATCTTAGGGTGTTAAAAAAGAAATTCTTAGACTGCAAAATTGTTTTAGAACATTGCATTAATAGCTTTAAATGGGATGTTAATTGTTTCATAAAGAGTAAGTATGCATATTTACTAAAGGATTAGTCTATTTTGTTCCTGAGATAATTGATTAAATTTGCTTATATTAATATTACAAAGACCTAAGATTATTGGTCATCTCAGCACCCAGAATTCTGTACATAGGATAATAAAAACTACAATTCACATTTATTGCCAACAGAAAGGTGAAACCAAGACAAATTGGACAAATTTTCCATATCTTCTTACTAAAATGAATAGTAGATTTTATTCATATCTATAACTCACTTCATTGCCAGGAGCATCCTGCTTTCAGAGACGTTAATATTTGAAAAAAAAACAAAGTGTGTCTGAAATATGCCTGTATTAATCTGTTTTCATGCTGCTGATAAAGACATACCCAAGACTGGAAGAAAAAGAAGTTTAATTGGACTTATTGTTCCACATGGCTGGGGATGCCTCAAAATCATGGCAGGAGGCAAAAGGCACTACTTATGTGTCAGCAGCAAGAGAAAATGAGGAAGAAGCAAAAGTGGAAACCCCTGATAAATCCATTAGATCTCATGAGACTTATTTACTATCATGAGAATAGCACAGGAAAGAACCGCTGCCATGATTCAATTACCTCCCCCTGGTTCCCTTCCATAACACGTAAGAATTCTGGGAGATATAATTCAAGTTGAGATTTGGTGTGGACACAGCCAAACCATATCAAGGCCTAATATCATTCCAAGTGTTCAAAATATAACTGATTCCTTGTCCAAAACAATTCAAATTAAGATATATGATAATTAGTATAAAGATAAGAAGGAAAGAGGAATCTAATTATTTTGACACTAAGCAGTTACTTAAGTCATTTATATATTCATTCTTTGCAGATTTTACTTAAACTCATAAGAAATCTCAGCAAGGAAGACAGATTTAAGATCAACCTATCAACATAAACAGTGTTTTCATATATTGAAAAAACTATAAGACAATATTATAAAAATCAAATTATGATTATAAACGATAAATACTCTAAAAACTGTGATAATTACTTATTTGAACAATTAATTTTACTAGAATTTTTAGTCATACTTAGTTTCCCCAACTTATTGATTTGTTCTGCACTTAAATTTCTTCCTATTTGAATAAAACTACCCAGAGTTGGTCTTTTATTTTTATTTATTTTATTAAGAAGCCTCAGTGAGACAAAATTTCTGATATTCTTTATGATTGTAAATACTTGTAATAACTCTCCCATTTATACATTAGCTAGATATAAAAGTTTAGGTCAAAAATTGTTTTTGGCAATTGTGGAAATTTTTGTACTTTATTTAATTTTTTCAATTTTTAATTTTTGTACATAGTAAGTGTGTATATTTATGGGTTATATGAGATGTTTTGATATAGGCATGCAACATGAAATAATCACATCATGGAGAATAGAATATCCATCCCCTCAAGCATTTATCCTTTGTGTTACAAACAATACAATTACACTCTTTTATAATGGTTAATCTAAAACGTACAATTAAGTTATTGACTGTAGTCACCCTGTTGTGAGATCTCAATCTGAATCTTTTCGCTTTCAGTGATCTGCTTTTCCGTCCTGGAAACTTAAGAAAAATATATTTCTTGCTGTTAATGTTCCTAAAATTTATTGTAGTGTTTCTAGAGTGTGAATTTGTTTCAAATATTGGCTATTCTGCCTATCACGTTATGAACACTTTGAACCTTAGATCTGTGTTTTTTTCCTTTTACAGGAAATTATTTGTTAAAACTTTATCATCTTCATTTTACATTTTTTCTCCTTTTATGACTTCTCCGTGACAGATATTAATATTGGTACAAATTTTTAATTCTTCACACCTTAACTTTGTTCTCACTCACCTCCTTTTGGTCCTTTTCTGGTGTATTATGCAAGAATTCCTCCACAACTTATCAATCATTAATTCATTATTTTACTGCTTTTGTTTTACCATGCAATCTATCCCCTTGAGTTACATATTTCAACATTTTTTTGTATCCAATATGTTCAAGTGGTTATGCTTTATAATGGCTTCATTGTCCTTCACAATTCCATTGTAATATTTCTCTAACACTTTATTTCATTTATTTAAATCTTGTGTTAAGCTCCTACTGATTTGGTGTATTGTGCTTCCTTAGGTATATTGTGTTCTCTGTTAGCTTTCACTCATAATGCTGAAGCTCCTCAGACATGTCTAATTTTTCTCCTTATAAATACCTTTGTTGTCTTTATTACTAATCTGCAGAGTGAGCCAAGCCTCAAGTACTAACTTCATTTATGTGTGTATGTCAAAATTGGAGGAAAATATACATTGAAAGGGCCTCTTACTGTATAGTGCATGCTTTTATGCTCCCTACTACCATTTCCAGCATAGGTATTGTCTGTCCTATAGGAAATACTATGGTACATCTACTTCAATAGCTTCTTTTCTAGATTATCAGCTGAGAGCTAGAGCCTGCCAGACCTAAGCATAATTTTTGTTCTTGGGGCTTCACCCAGCCTGGCTCTAGTATTGCCTCTGTAGAACTCTACAATCAGAACAATAAAAGAGAGATTTCAAACTGGTCCCCAAAGCACTGGTTTCATCCTTTTTATCAAAGTTTCTTTCTCTTTCCTCTCTATTTGTCTTTTCACTTTTCTCTTTTTTCCTTTTTTCTTGACAATTTATTTTACTGAATTATAACATTGAAATTTCAAGACTGCCCAGCACTTAGCCCATCAAAGTTCACAAGACATGCATACTCTTTCCAACTGCTGCTCCAATTTAGTCCATCTTGATCACACTCATGGATAGGCTTAATTTCAACTGTATGCAATGGAGGGAGAAACAATGCAACAAAAATCCTCTACAGCAACTCAATCTCTCTTCTTTGTTTTTGGACTTCCATTGAAGGCTACTTTCTGTCTCCCAGGAGATGGAATAATTCAAAAAACGTAGGCTCCCATGAGCCTCCCATTGGTTTTGGTGGTTGCTAAAAGGAGCTCCATGTAATTCCCTGTCTCACATTGGAATCTCCAAAACTAGGTAAGAGACTGAGAACTAGAATCTATGTCACAGGTCTTCATCTTATACAGAAATAAGTGATGTCTGGCCATATTTTTGAAATGTACATATTCTTCCATATATTTCCATTAAGCTAGTTTGCCAGTCAGCTATTCTTGTCCCCTGTAGTGAATTAACCCAATAGCTGTCTGAATTCATTAGTCAATGTTGGAGATACAAAGACACATTTTCATCATTTGTCTTTCTTTTAGCTTAGAGTTTATGCAAACTACAGCTGTCTCCTTTCCCACCTATACCCTTTCTTGATTGCAGTGTTATCCTTAGCATGTTATAATAGATGAAACATCAAGAAATAGTACCAGGCAAATATTTTGACTGTATCAAATGTTAACCAACTAATATAATTGTTTACATTATAAATATGTTTTGCATAATGCAAGCCACAATTAGATACATCATAACTATGATTAAGTAGTAGCCTTAATAAATAAAAATATACATTTTATTAAAATTCTATACACCATTTTTCAGGAGGTATCTCATACTTCTATTTTCTATTGAATTTTTGAGCTTGGAGGTAATAGAAAAATTATATAGCAATGTGAATCTCCTGAGTTTCAATATTAGAAGACAAGCTGATGCTTACAATTGTTTTAGTTTTAGAATAATAAAATGTACTTAAAGCTAAATTGAAAAAAAAGGTTTTAGAATGTCTTTAGAAAAATAATCCCAGGTTATTAATTAGTTAAAAATAACTCTAAAGTAACTTACTGTGAATTGAACTCTCTAGCTTCTAATCTCTTTTATTAAAATTTTAATTAAAATGTTTCCTCTTGAAACACCCTTTTAAATTATAACTTTTAGAACACAATTTTCTTTTTTAGGATGACTGCATCTACTGATCTAATTTGTAATCCTTAAGGAAAATAAAACCTAATCCTAGCAATACATCAATCCTCCACTAGGATTAGTTTGAACTGGTAATGATTTGTATTAATATATAACATAATATTTATAGAACTTATGTCTCACTAACTCTATTGTAATAACATTAAAATTCTTACCTCAGCCTTCACATTGAGTTTGTCCTCTTCAGTGCCTACATCAATTAATAATCAATAACAGAGATATAGGAATTCAATATGAAAAGTCCTTAAAAATTGCCTATTTGTGATTGAGTAGCTTAGCTATTTAATTTTGAACACATGCCCATGAGTCCTTTTATCTTCTAAAAAAAATAGATTATAAAAACAAAATATAAAGAGAGTAAAATTCACTTAAAATGTATGCAACAGAACTATGTTAGAAGAATAGATAAGTAGGTGGAGGGACAAATGCAAAAAAAGTATACTTTAAAACAAATGCATTGGCTAATTCATACATAATGTTATTGTGTGAATTATTCTGTTGTTTTAAAACTAATTGTGCACTGTGTAAAAAGTTATGTATTAGGTTGGTGCAAGAGTAGCAGTTTTTGCTATTAAAAGTGGGAAATAGCACCATACAGACCTTAGCCTACCTTTTACAATGATCCCAAAAACTCATGGAAGTATTTTTAAATGCATAAATTGTAGTTTACTGCTATTATCAATAGGGACATTTACAAATTCATAAGCAATTTAAAAATTGTTTAAAAATTGTTAAAAGAGGGATTGGTTTGTTTTAAAATCATAAAAATTGGTGACTAAAATGACAGAACTAGATACATGAGAATAAACATAACTATATATTATTGGTCATTCCAGCACCCAGAACTCTGCATAACATATGGAATATATATTTGCATATTTTACATTCATTGTCAACAGAAAGATGAATTGAAGCTAAACTGCTCCAAATATTTCAAAGGTTTCCTAATAGAAATAATAATAGATTGTATCCATTACATGTTTCCATTTTCAAAGAAAATTGATAACCTATAATGAAATCTTTCCACCATATACTTTAATCAGTCACCGCCCTGAGCAAATACTAGCAGCTAAGTAAGCAGACCTTAAAAGACCTGAGGAGAAACAGAGGATATTTGCATAAACAAAACCTGGAAAATCTGTCCAAAAACAGCAGGATGTAGAGACACTGATACTGTGAATGTAGATGAAAACTTGATTTGGTTAAGAAGATATTTCAACCTATATGTGGGGTGATACATGGTATCAGGATTTTAATTCTGAAAGACAATGTCCTCAGAGCTTGATGCTGTTACATGAGGACCAAGGGTGGGAAAGTGGTGACAAAATGCCCTTGTGGTTTAGCTCAGTGCAGGGCACACTGCAACTCTTCTTCACAGAAAGGTGCCAAAATAGAAGAGTAGATTTTCCTTTTGGATCTTTCAAATCTAATATTTGTAAATCATGGTGAATGATACTTTGAATACTCAGAATCTATTTGTCACAACATTCAAACCATGCGCTAACCTCCACCTTTAGTGGAGGAATGTATTTACACACATTATTTGGAATTCCTCTATAGGGAAGTTTTGTCCTTTTACCCCCACTTATTTATTTATAAATCATTGCTTCTCTCCCCTCTTATGAAAAGAGCTGGAAAATATTTGTATGTATGTAAATCATGATTGAGTAGGCAGAATAATGGCTCACCAAAGATGTTCATGTCCTATTCCCCAGAACTTGTAAATACTGATGCTACATGACGGAAGAGACTGTGCAGATTAATTATATCACAGTATTTAATTGGGGAGCTTATCTTGTATTATCTAGTTTGACCCAACTTAATCAAATGAGTCCTTAACAGCAGAGAATTTTCTCTGGCTGAAAGTGGAAAATAGATGGGGTAGAAATGAAAATCAGAGAGATTCCAATTGTAAGAAGAATTCAGTGCATCATTGTGGGTTCTGACAGAGGAACCTACAAACCTGAGAGGGCCTTTAGGGGTTTATTAACAGCCAGCAAAAAGCAGGTAGCTTAGTTCTATAATTCCAAAGAACCAAATCCTACCAAAAGCCTAAATGACCTCAGAAATAAATTATTCCTAGAGCCTTGTAATAACAACCCAGCCAACAAAACTTTATAAAATACAGAGCAAGAAACCAGCTGAGCCAACCTGAATTTCTGACCTACAGAATTGTTTTTGAACACAAAATTTTGTTCTTTCAAGTAGTTAAATTTGTGACAAGTTGCAACAGTAGCAATAGAAAATTGACACGCATATATACACATACCTTTATTTCCATATCAACTTATCTGTATATTGAACTTAATATGAGTTCACACTGATATCTCAAGACTTTTAATCCAGTACCACAGAGTTCATTCTGCTCTTGCTTATTTGTAACTTATTTTCCTGATAGTGAGAAATTTTCATTATCTTCCGTTATTTGCTCATCTCTTTTAACACACATAAAGTAGTTTAAGAATTATTCACTTATATGCTTGTGATATTCAAACTTACCAACTAGAGTATTATATTTATGAGCACTTTTTTTTCTTTAGTATTGCAAACTGGAAACCTCTTTTGCAAAGTTACTTAAGTCATCTCTTTTATTTTCCACATCACCTGTAGCAAAATTTCCACATCACCTGTAGTAAAATTTCCTATATATTGTAATACAGTTAGGTTTATTTGTCAAAGGCTGCATTACATAATAAGATTCCCCAACACCCTAGATTATATTTTTTATTTATATTTATTGAAGTTCACTCTCTGCAATGTACAGTTCTATGAATTTTGACAAGTGCATAGAATCTTGTAACCACCACTCCAGTACCTCATAGAAAAGTTTACCACATTAAAAATCCTTCTGTATATCCCCATTATAGTTGATCACCCTCTCTTCTAACATGTAGTAAACACTGATATGTTTTCCATCCCTATAGTTTTGTCTTTTTTCAAATGTCATACAAATGGAATTACACAATAGCTATATAATTTTGTGCCTGAAGTAACACAGAAGTAATGTGTCTTATTTCTTTCAGTTATAAGACATATTTAAGTTGTATCCAGGTCTTTTGTGTAAGTAAATAGCTTGTTTCTTTTTCTTTTTTCTTTTTTTTTAGAATATTTCATTGCATGGATATATCACAGTTTATTTATTACTTGAAGGATATGCAATTTTTGAAAATTATTAATAAAGTGGCTCTAAACATTTGTTTACAGAATTTTGAGAGAATACAGGTTTTCAGTGTCCTTGGATGAATATCTAGAAATAGAATTGATGACTTATATGGTAAGTGTATGAATATTTGTAAGAAACTGCCAAGCTGTTTTCCAAAATGGTTATACCATATTTCATTCCTGGGAGCAATAAATGAGAGTTTCTGTCACTATGTATTTTTAACACCATTTAAGGTTGCTTTTAAATGCTGTTGACTAAATGTCTAACATTGAGGAGCTGATAAACTAAAGTGGCTGCACCATTTGATATTCCTATCAGCAATAAATGAGAATTCCAATTTGTCCATGTCTTTCTCAACACTTGTTTTTATTTTTTATTTTAGCCATCTTAATCAGTGATACCTCAAATATATTTCTGTCAAAGCCTTCATTTTACATTTTTAGTTTATTCAACTTATGGAAAGAGTTGAGTGAAAAAAATTGCAAAACCAGTTTTCATTACTTAACCAACTAGCCACATACATTTGCTTTCTCCAAAAATAAAATATCTCATTCATTTTCAATTCAAATAGGTGTTTTGATCCTTGTGAAAAGAATCCATGCAGTTTTTCTTCAGCTCAATTTCTAAGTTGTACAGGGAGCAAAGCAAACAAAGAGGAGAAAAAAAATAAAGAGCCTCATCATAACCTTGTAGTCTGAAAGAAATGTCACCATTACTTTCAGCACCTGTTACTGATACTGCCTTTGCTAGGACCTTATGGGATTCTCCTGCAGAAGTGACCAAGCATTATTTCATGGTAGTCTGCGAATGAAGAAGCAAAGTACTGAAAATATGACAGCATTCCCAGCCCATCCTAAAATATATCTAAAGATGAAGGCTAACAACAAGCCACATCCTCCACAGAAATATTTATCAAGACAAGGAAAAAGCAGAACCATACCATGCTAACTTGAATAAGCAAGGTTTCATATAAAAACCATTATTTCGAATATTCATTTTATTTGGCACTGTAGAGGTTTTTACATATCCACCTGGTTAAGATTTGACATGAATGAGGTGTATGTAGATTGGCAGGGGTGGAGAAGTTGTTTTTGTTTTGTTTTGTTTTTAATAATAAGAGCAACCGTTAACCCAGCTGTGGCGGGCAGAAAAACTCAGCAGGAGGCGCAGACCTCAAGACCATTCTTGTAGTTTTAGAACCATTCTTATTCTGGGATTTCTTCGCCTCCCGAAGTCTTGCCTAAAACCAGGTACCTCTACTCCACTACACGGCCCTCTGCCCAGGCAGTTGGAATCTGCACCTAGCAACACACTTCAAATTCAGATTGACAGGACCGTGGGCCAATCACAAAGCTAGATTTCCTTTCCGGTCTCACAGTGGCTCTTGTGCTGCTGACGGTGTGGAGAAGAAAGGGGCGGGGCAAAGGGAAGGCGTTAGAAATCACCACCGACCCAGTCTCCCAACAGCAAGTTGGTTCTTCAGCATTAAGATCCAGGTGTCAGCCTATGTCTTTATATTGTCAAGATGTCTCTTTCTAAGAAGTTGACCTTAGACAAGCTGGATGTTAGAGGGAAGCGAGTCATCATGAGAGTAGACTTCAATGTTCCCATGAAGAAGAACCAGATTACAAATAACCAGAGAATCAAGGCTTCCATCCCAAGCGTCAAGTACTGCCTGGACAATGGAGCCAAGGCAGTGGTTCTTATGAGTCATCTAGGTCGGCCTGATGGTGTTCCCATGCCTGACAAATACTCTTTAGCGCCTGTTGCTGCTGAGCTCAAATCCTTGCTGGGCAAGGATGTTCTGTTCTTGAAGGACTGTGTAGGCACAGAAGTGGAGAAAGCCTGTGCCAACCCAGCTCCTGGTTCAGTCATCCTGCTGGAGAACCTGCGCTTTCATGTGGAGGAAGAAGGGAAGGGCCAGGATCCTTCTGGAAAGAAGATTAAAGCTGAGCCAGATAAAATAGAAGCCTTCCGAGCATCACTTTCCAAGCTAGGAGACATCTATGTCAATGATGCTTTTGGCACTGCGCACCGGGCTCATAGTTCCATGGTGGGAGTGAATCTGCCCCAAAAAGCATCTGGATTCCTGATGAAGAAGGAACTAGATTACTTTGCTAAAGCCTTGGAAAATCCAGTGAGGCCCTTTCTGGCTATACTTGGTGGAGCCAAAGTAGCAGACAAGATCCAACTCATCAAAAATATGCTGGACAAAGTCAATGAGATGATTATTGGTGGTGGAATGGCTTATACCTTCCTTAAGGTACTCAACAACATGGAGATTGGTGCTTCCCTGTTTGATGAAGAGGGAGCCAAGATCGTCAAAGATATCATGACCAAAGCACAAAAGAATGGTGTAAAGATTACTTTTCCTGTTGACTTTGTTACTGCTGACAAGTTTGATGAGAACGCTCAGGTAGGACAAGCCACTGTAGCATCTGGCATACCTCCTGGCTGGATGGGTTTGGACTGTGGCCCTGAGAGCAACAAGAATCATGCTCAAGTTGTGGCTCAAGCAAAGCTAATTGTCTGGAATGGGCCTTTAGGAGTATTTGAATGGGATGCCTTTGCTAAGGGAACCAAAGCCCTCATGGATGAAATTGTGAAAGCCACTTCTAAGGGCTGCGTCACTATTATAGGGGGTGGAGACACTGCTACTTGCTGTGCCAAATGGAACACTGAAGATAAAGTCAGCCATGTCAGCACTGGAGGCGGTGCCAGTCTAGAGCTTTTGGAAGGTAAAATCCTTCCTGGAGTAGAGGCCCTCAGCAACATGTAATTAACGTAGTGTTACTTCCTTCTGTTTTCTGTCCGCGGCCTTTAAGTCAGCTTAGTGCTTTTACATCTCAATGTGACTTTTGTTAAAATCTACCCCTAGATCAAGACCTATGTAATGGACAAGCATTGGGTCATCAGGAACTCTTAACATCAGCACAGCAATTCATTTTAGTTTGGTCATGCCTTCAATTTCTCATTTGAACTTCATCATTGTGCTTTGTAGGGAGGTTATATTGTTAAGTTGCCTATTAAAGAAAGTGAGCTGAAGAAGCTGATTCGTTTTATTTTAGTCTAACTTTGCAATTGTTTCACTATTTGAAACCCAAAAGACAAAACTTAAGTTGTTGGGAAAGGGTGGAATGAATACCAACAAACAGTAAAAGTGCCCAAATACACTGAGAAAAATAATTACATATAAGAACTTATGGGTACCATTAAAGTTCTGCTAAGAGAAAATGTTGTACTAAATAGAAAGAAAGAGAAATGAAAGATACTTATTAAACCCAAGGAATTTTTAAAAAGAAACTCAAGGTAAGAATTATATCTGTATGCATATGAATGCACAAAAATACACACAAATGCGTGTTAGAAGAGCTACAAGTTAAACTCAAGTTTTAAATAAGTTATTGTTTTATTTTTAAAGCAGATATTATTTAATGAATAGATAATATCACTGGTGAGTTCTAAAACTTGGTTTTTGAGATAGAAAAAAATATGTATACACAGCTAGTTTAATAATGGGAAAATGGAGATTAAAAATTCTCTATTAGAAAACTGAAGAAAAAATGATAAGAAATGTAGCAAAAACAAAAACACTTATTTGAAAATATTTTGCTTTATTCTGTAGACAAAGAGGTAGTTCAGGACAAAGCTATTAACAAGACTAAAAATTAAGAGTAAAAATGCAGATTAACCTTTCCCAGCTATAATATCTTATGTCTCATAACCCTAAATCAATTGTGAATATCCTGAATAATTGAGCTTCAAATAGAAATCTTAATATATCTGAAACTTCAACATATTTTAAGCAGAATGTTAATAACATCATAATATTCCCAGGAAAGATTTAGTAGTTAGGGTACAGGATTAATGGGACCACAACTTGAGTAGTTGAAACAAGATGAAAACATACAGTCTCTCACATGAGAATCCAGGGTAAATACATGGGCTTTCCTTTATGAGGTCATCTAGGAAACCAAACTGGCAAAACAGATATGTTACCTCCAATGAGGGGGTTCAGTCAGTGTATGGTAGAGGCCATTGTTCAAGTTTTTGCTATTTGATTGCCAGCCTGAAGGGGGAAGGTCTTGAAAGGCAACTAGATTTCTTTTAAATATATGATTCAAAAAGTTTAGAAATTGGTTTTCACTTATTCTATTAGCATTAGTTGTGAGATAAGGCCTATTTTGCGAGGGAAGATTGGGGATGTATTCTTTCTAGCTGCATACCTTGTGAACAGCTAAAAATCAATAGATTCTATCGCTGAAAGGAAATAAGGAGGGAATAAAACACTGGGGAAAATTAATGGTTTCTAACAGGCTGCCATGCTGGCCTCCCAAGTATCCATGTACAAGTATTCATGGTTTTGTGTTTTGTTCTCCAAGAGATAGAAATGTCTTGTCTGGTTACTGCACCTTACTCAAAATTTGGTATCTCTGAATTATACACAATTCTTTCTGTGTGATCCAGTGGGGGCCCAACAGTGATGAAATCAGAAATGCAGTCATTTTTCTTATACCTCCCAGGCCCTCACCCCATATATAGTCAATATACAATGGTGAAAAAGAAATAGGATAACTACAACAAAAATACTCACCTAGAAAGAGCCACTGGTTCATTACAATATGAAATGAATCGCTCTGGATCAGAATTTCAATAACTCCCTGACCTGGCAGCAGCAGGATTTCCTATGTTAGACTGGTTCTGGTCTTTGGGAGGAACTTATCCATTGTCCTTTTCTGGCCTGCAGCTTGACTAATTGGGAAATTTTCTTTGTTTCCTTAACTTCCGTGGCATATTCTAAAGCAGATGGTATGTTTCATCAGGCCATATCAGGCCACTGCCTCTTTTTGCTGGTATAGTTTTGTTTTTTTCCAAGACAGAATCTCTCTCTGTCACTCAGGCTGGGGTGAGGTGGCACGATCTTGGCTCACTGCAGCATCTACCTCCCGGGTTCAAGAGGTTCTCATGACTCAGTCTCCCAAGTAGCTGGGATTACAGGTGTATGCCACCACATCTGGCTAATTTTTGTATTTTTAGTAGAGATGGGGTTTCACCATGTTGACCAGGCTGGTTTTGAACTCCTGGCCTCAAATGATTTTCCTGCCTTGGCCTCCCAAAGTGCTAGGATTACAGGTGTGAGCCACCATGCCCAGCAGCTGGTTCTGGTTTAATAAATCAAGGATGTCTTTTTGTATCACACAATCAAAAGCCTTTTAAGGCTGAGCTAGTGGTTTTTCAACTTTCTCAAGAATTAAGGTTTCTGGTCTATTTAATTTCATTTGGAAGAACTTCACCAAAAATCTCTAAATCTCTTCTAGTTACATTTCTTAACCCTGTGATTCTTGTTTTTAAATAATTGGCTTCTTTGCTAGGCTCTTTTTTTTTTTTTTTTTTTTTTGAGATGGGGTCTGGCTCTGTCACTCAAGCTGGAGTACAGTGATCTCAGCTCACTGCAACCTCTGCCTCTCAAGTTCAGGTGATTCCCTGCCTCAGCCTCCTAAGTAGCTGGGATTATAGGCACATGACATCATGCCCGGCTAATTTTTGTATTTTTAGAAAAGATAAGGTTTCACTATGTTGGCCAGGCTTGTCTTGAACTGCTGACCTCAGGTTATCCACCCACCTCAGCCTCCCAAAGTGCTGGGATTACAGGCGTGAGCAGGGCCTGGACCCACATTTCTTTATTGTAAGGATGACTAATGTGAACATAAGAAAAAGTTGGTAGTGGTATGAAGGCAATATTTATAATCCAATCTTTGGGTGTGGCTTTTTCATACTTTTGGCTGAAAAGTTCAAATAGGAGGTATCTTAAAAAAGCCATGAGTGACACTCTTTCTCCCATCGTTTGGAGTATTGAGGCAGTTCGTTTTTTCAACTCTGAGACATTTCACTTTTCTAGTTCATTAACCAATTTTAGGTTATCTCCCTTAAAAAGTTCTGTCACCTCTATTTCTAATTTCAACTATTCAGTATATCCTAGCTGTGCTAATTTTTTTAATATTTTACTAAAAACAGCAAGTAGCAATCAACATATACTGATATTCTGCCTTTCTAAGCCCTTCTCTAGCAGCTTTAATGTCCACAGGAATATGTTCTGCCAAGTATTTACCATAGTTAACAGTTGTATTGAATACTGCAGCTGAAGAATTATCATCACCTTCCAGCCTTCCATGCCTCTTCACTTCTTCTCACCAACTCCTAAGTGAATGCAATATTTTATAAGTTTTATTAAGGCAACATTACTACAGGGAACAATGTCTACATTTGTTGGTTGATAGACTAGTGGTTCTCAAGCAGAAACAAATTTGTTCCATCGGGGACATTTGCCAAAATCCGGAGACACTCTGTTTGTCACAAACAGAAGAATGCTGTAGGTGTCTAGTAGTAGTGGCTATGGATGCTCCTAAACACCCAAAAATACACAGGACCGATTTTAGTACAAAAAAAAATTTTAGCCTCAAATGTCAATTGTATTAAGGTTGATAAACCTTGATCTAGAAACTACTATAATAAAAATAGTTAAAAATATAGCTTCTCAAACAACTAGAAATTTTACTTCCTTAAGGTAACATTCCAAGGTAGTTAGGGATAAGCAGACACCTTTTGAGCTCATCCAAGGATCTAACATAGCAAAATTGTCTCTATCATTATCTGTACTTGAGTTTCATCTCTAAGAGCAAGATGATCAATTCAGTTGTTGACATTTTCCAACCTACTATGCAGGGAAAGAAGAATTCAGAGAAAACATCCTGTTCTTAAGGAGAAGCACTGAAAGTCACACACGTCAATTTTGTTTACATCCCCTCAGCCTGCACTTAGTAATATGATCACATCTAAGTGATAGGGAACCTAGACAATAACGTTCTTTGACTGGGTCATCATGGGCCCCATTGAAACTAAAAGGAAGAATGACAAAAGGTGAATTTAAGACAACATCAAAAAGAAGAACCTATGAAAGTTTCACAATACACCAGTAGATTCATGGAGAAAATGCTTTCATAGATGGTTTACCCTAAGAAAAAGGAGAACATTTAGATAATAAGCACACTTCATTAAATAATTATGAAAGAAGGAAAATGAATATACAAGATAATCACATGAGATGGAAAATAAACTGATAAGAAGTTTAAATATACATGTCAAATTCAAGTACTACTGGTACAAAATACTCAGTGGTGTTAGAAATAAAAGACTTGAAAGTGCAGGGGAAAAAAGTCAGTGCATTAGCATATTGGAAAAGTAACATAATACAATGAAGTCTTACAAAAAGATGTTTGTGGAGCTGTACACAGTCATGTGCCCTATAACAACATTTCACTCAACAACAGGCTGCATGTACAACAGTGGGCCCACAAGATCATAGTTGAGCTGGCACATTTCTACCACCTAGTGATGTCTTGATGATCTTGACCTGCTGTAGGCCTAGGCTACAGGAGGTGTGTGTTTGTGTCTTAGTTTTTAACAAAAACGTTTAAAAAGTTAAAAATTATTTTAAAAATAAAAAAAGGCTTATAGAATAAGAATATAAAGAAATAAAATATTTTCATACAGCTGTACAATGTCTTCGTGTTTTAACGTAAGTTATGTTACAAAAGTTATCTAAAAGTAGATGTCAAAAAATTAAAAAAGGAAAAGTTTATAAAGTAAACCTTACATCAAGTTGGTCAATTTATTACTGAAGAAAAAAATATTTTTATTAAATTTAGTGTGACGTTCATGTTCAGTGTTTCTAGAGTCTACAGTAGTAAACAGTAATGTTCTTCATATTCACCCTCTACTCACTCGCATACAGGTCTTCAGATTCACCCTCTACTGACTGGCTCACTCACCCAGAGTAATTCTCAGTCCTACAAGCTCCATTCCTGATAAGTGCCCTACATACGTGTGCCACTTTTGCCTTTCATATGGTATTTTTACTGTACCTTTTCTATGTTTGTATATGTTTAGATATACAAATACTTACCATTGTGTTACAATTGCCTACAGTATTCAGTACAGTAACATGCCGTATGAGTTTGTAATCTAGGAGCAACAGGCTACTCCATACAGCTTAGGTGTGTCGTAGGCTATACCATTTAGATTTGTGTAAGTACACATATCCTAGTTGTTAAACAATGTGTGCATGACTGTATATGAATATGTACATATGCATCTATCATGTGCATATATGATAAATGTATATATTTTAATATAATATTTTGTATAGTTATAACAACTTTGTAGTTATATATTATAATTGTATACATTAAAAATACTTTGCTATGCATTAATATCAAATTTTTAAAAACCTTAAAATGTTACCATAAGATGGTAGTATTGCCAAGGCTGCAATTTGAGTCATTTAATTTACATGCTTGGATATTAGTATTCATTTATTTTCCATGGATTTTTAATAATATCTGTAAATTATTACAGCTTATTTCAAGGAACATTAGTTAGTAAAGCTGTGATAAACTGAGTGTTAGAAAATAAAAGTAGATGCCATTTTTACGGCTTTATGCTTTAAACTTTGCCTTAGAGCAATTTCAAATCTTATTAGAAGTCCCCTAGGTGTTGTAACACAATTGCCATTTCATAAAGCAAAGTGTATTACTGATAAACCTAGAAAGATGAGGATATCTAATAAAAAGTAAGCATAAAAAATTTGGAAAATGACAAATTGGAGGGCATATGAATTTATATACAAAACAATAATGTTTTAGTTGGCATCTCTTCACCTCAGAGCTCAGCAAGCTGCACCTGGGGTTCTCCTGCCTTCTCTGTACCCTGAGAATCTTTTTAGTAGGATATTTCTCACTCATATCATTTAACAGTTTTCATTTACCAAAAGGTACAAATACATGCAAACTCTTTTTTCCTTCATGGTTTCTGCTCTGAATTCCCAGACTCTCTCTCTGCAGATTAATTGAACTTTGCATCCTGGAAGGAAACCTGAAGGTAGAGTCAGTTTAAGGAGGAGCCCTGGAAGTCACACACATCAATATTGTTTACATCCCCTCAGCCTGAACTTAGTAATATGATCACATCTACGTAATAGGGAACTTGGGCAATAATGTTCCTTGACTGGGTCATCATAGGCCCCATTAAAACTACTGCTAAAAGGAAGAACAACAAAGGGCAAATTTAAGACAACATTAAAAGAAAAGAAAAAAAAAACTAAGAAAATTTTAAAACACACCAATAGATTCATGGAGAAATTGGAAAGAGAGTCAGCTTCATGAGCCTGCAGCCTGTGTAGGCACACAGGGCTCTGCTCTCAGAAGAGCCCTACATTTGTTTGAATGCTCTACAGTTGCCATCTTGAAATTGTTAAGAGTTTTTAACATGAAGCCAAGCCATTCTTTGTACTGGACACCCTCCCCATACAATTAGGTAGCTAATCCTGCTGAAGGATTCCCAACTAATTCAGAGTTAAGGAGACTAACATGAGTCTTTAGTTTCTCTCTTTGGATTACCACAGGTTTCTCTAACTCTTTAGAATCATACAGAAGCTTTAAGACTCTCTGAAGAATTAAGGCTCATAAAATTCTTCAAAAGATACAATGCCCCATCCTTCTCCAAAAGAATCTCATTTGGAAATAATCTCTACCCAAATATGCCCTCTACATGTGTGTATGTTTAAATGTTCGAGAAAAAAATAGCTTTCATAATGGCTCCCTGCATGCCCTAAAAAGTGTTTATATGGACTTTCTTTTTGTACTATTTTTACCAAAAATTAAAAAAAACATGAAGAAAGGAGAGATTAAAGAGAACATGATGCCATTCCTTGTCCCCGTGGTAGGGTACTGTAGCGTCTCATTATAAAACTTCATTTTCTATGACAGTCTTCATGACTATCCAAAGTGAGAAGAACAGGTAGTTGATTGAGAATATCTGTCAAAATCCTTAGTTAAATTCTGACGATAAAAAGTTAGGGATATTTCCAGAAAACATTCATAATTGCTTTAATAGAAAGCAGTAAGCGTGCAAATTAAATGTGTATAGCTGATCTATTAAAAATTATAATTTTAGAAAAGCAAAAATAGTCTAGTGATGTTAAAAAATATCTTTTAATAAGGCAGTTATATTTTCCCAATGCATTTGTTTGCTTAATATATTTATAAAACCTTGGAATTATTTAGACACTGTGATTTCTTTGAAAGAATGGTTTTTGTCACTTTGTGTCTGTGGAGCAAAGAAAAGTAAAATTATAATCATTGCAGGTTAATGATATACTTCTGACATGACCACCTGGGCTCAGGTAGTGAATGGGGAGGGAAAGAAAGATGGAAGCAGAGAGATAAAAGGTTAGCAGGAGATTGCAAGTTTGTGACAGAAAAATTGACAGTCCTTGTTGACTAATTTGACAAGATGGATAAATATTGGATAGGTAAATCCAGGATGTGTAAATCAATAATCATGAATGGTAATGAAGGTACTTCAGATTAATGAAAAAAGTCTAAGTCGTAAAATAAAAATATTTTATTTCTTATTTTAAGAAGCACACATACATTAACTGGCTTTAAATTAAATAAATAAGTAATTAACCAAGAGAAAATCTTCATGTCCTAGATCAAACCTTTAAGTGTACCACAGAGAGATGAAGTGTCTTATTAGAAGGGAAAAGAAAATGTTGACTTTAGAGTCAGAACTTCTTTCTACTAAGTTATTGCAAGCTTGGGTTTAAGAATACTTTTGTGAGGCCTCAAGCTGCATGCTGTAGAACAGGTTTCTCAATGTGTTTTTACCAAGCAGCAACCGCAGCAGCCAGAAACTTGCCAGAAATGCAGATTACTGGGCCTCTGTTAGACCTAATGAATTACAACCTCTGGCAATAGGATCCAGTAATACGTACTGCAATGAGCTCTCCAGTGTCTCTATTTCAGTTTTTATATTAAAATACAGACCACTTTAAAAGGAAACAGGAATTCGTTCTAGTGAAAATCATGCCACTATCTACTTGTATTAACTGAGGCAAATCATTTCACTTCTCTGGGCTTCTTCAGCTGGAAAATAATATATTTCTTTATATGTTATCTGAGGTTCTTTCTAGTCTTTAAATTATATGGCTCTGAAACCCTGGTTGGTACACTTGAGACTACTGGCTGTGATTATTATCTACTAAAACTCTTTACAAAAAGAAAAGAATGATC
The DNA here is from genome assembly GCA_963573385.1 of Cacajao melanocephalus. Classification (NCBI taxonomy): domain Eukaryota; kingdom Metazoa; phylum Chordata; class Mammalia; order Primates; family Pitheciidae; genus Cacajao; species Cacajao melanocephalus. Next base: position 33,155 of record CAUYLG010069502.1, on the reverse strand, counting down.
TAGAAGCTAAGAGACACAGCACATTGAGGTCTAAATTGTAGATGAAGAAAAAAACATCAGAACCTTGACTCTCCAACTACAAATTCCTTTTGCAACTTTCTATATGTGAAGGCTAATCCCCCAAACTATAGTGTCTAAGAACTTTAAAATAAATACAGTGAAATAGATTCAACTACTCTTTGTCCTACTAGAGCTATTTAGATAAAAAGGTGAAGAACTCCCCAAGTAAGGAAAAGTGGGTATTCACAAGGTATCTGAAATTGGTTTCTGTAGGAGAAAATTGATAGTTAATAAAATACCTGAACATTTAAGTACTTGGTTTTGTATTTGCTTATTCTTGCTTGGTTGTTTAAAGTTGTGATTTGGTTGCTTGCGTAGATACCATAAAAAATGTAGAGTGAGAAAGAGGCTTAGTTTTCATTGTATACACTCTTATACAGTATAATTGGTGCATTAATCACCTTTTCATCAGGACAAGTCATTTTCAGTTGAGAAGGAAATGGGCTTAACTGGGTAAGCTCAGATATGACCTCTGCAAAATGACTTAGCTCAGTTTTTCCCTGCCCAATCCACACATCCAGATGAATGAATCACACCCTTGGGGTATTTTGTTCTTTGTGCAAACCTGTTGTTTGATATTATTGGAATGTTTTATTTACGTATCTCTCTCCCAACTTTTGAACATCAGAGACTACATCTTATTCAACTCTCTACTTCAGAGTCTAGCACAGTATTTGACATACAGTAGAGGTGTAGCTATTGATTTATTATTCTTGGTGATGCTGTTGCTTTATAAATTGAAAATATTGAGAGATATGTGGAAAATACAAATTGTACAATGAGAGCAAAAATGTAATAGTGTCCACGTTGCTACATAACAGGAACCTCATTTTCACAATGCTGAAGTTGTTTTTTTTTTTTCTTGTCAAAGGAAGCAGAATGTTCCATTTAGCATAGTATGCTATAGTAAAGAAAGTGAGCTAACCAGGATACAGGATAATCAATCATTAGAGAAAAAAAGTTGAATTCCTACGCTAGTAGTGGAAGTCACTAATGAAAGACACAAAAAGTTAGTAATAAGTACCCTGTGTACTGTACCAGCAGGAAGACTGTTGACGGCAGGGGGACCAGTGACTGTGATGAGATATTGAGAGTGAATTGTTGAATTATCTCATCAGCAGAGACTAATGATTTTCTTAGCAGAGAATAAATTGAGATTTATATCAAAATCCTACTTGTTACTTATTATTTTTAAGTAATTTATATAATTATACCTCCAAGTAAATTACATAAAGGTAGTTGACACTCATATTCATTCATTGTTTATTTTAAAATTCTCAATTAAATTTTGGAGATATAAAATTATGACAGATATTCTTAGGTAATTGTAGATTAATTTTTAGACTAAGTCTATATAATGACGGCAACCAATTTTCTTGTCTACTGAGCCTGGTAAGCTGTAATATTTACAGACCCTACTTTACTCAAACACATTTATGACATGGGGAGATACATATATATATATATACATATATATATATATATATATATATATATATATGGATAAAAATCACCTACCACAGTGCTAGATACTATATATCCTCACCTTACACATTTTTTCTTCTGACCCCTCTCTAAACTTTCTACACTCTTTGCTATAAAATAAGCCAACTGTCTGGAAGCAAAACTTAACATTCTCTCTTTCCAGATAAAATATCTTCCTATCTTTCAACCATATAGCCTATATTTTTACCAGATCCTCACTATCTTAGACATCTAGATCAGACAAGGCTCTGTCAGGAAGCTGAGGGTAACCAACTGCTCTAGTGTGTGGCAAGGGCATCTAACTTTCTTGCTAAAATAAAATCACGAGTGTCATACAAACCAGAATGATTGGTCACCCTAGGAGGCACACTCAAATACTTAATTCAAAGCAGTTTATGAAGGAACTATTCAAGTATGGGTAGGGTTAAGAATTAAAATGAAGCACCTGAGAGTCCGCAACTGGGAATGCCCTAGACCAGAAATGGGACAAGAAGCTGTTATCAGGGCCGGATGCGGTGGCTCATGCCTATAATCCCAGCACTTTGGGAGGCCGAGGCGGGCGGATTACCAGGTCGATATCGAGACCATCCTGGTCAACATGGTGAAACCCCGGCTCTACTAAAAATACAAAAAAAAAAAAAAAAAAAAAAAAAATTAGCTGGGCATAGTGGCGCAGCCTGTATTCCTAGCTACTCAGGAGCCTGAAGCAAGAGAATTGCTTGAACCCAGGAGGCGGAGGTTGTGGTGAGCCGAGATCGCGCCATTGCGCTCCAGCCTGAGTAACAAGAGCCGAACTCTGTCTCAAAAAAAAAAAAAAAAAAAAAAAAGAAGCTGTTATCAGAGACTAGTGAAAGCTGTAGTTGGAGAAGGAAGCTGTTGCATGGGAGGTACAGAACCAAATTTCAGCTGGAGGTGCAAAGTAGAGAGGAAGTTGGAATTAAATGCATAACCTCTTTTCTCCACATTTTGATTTCCTGATGATGTCCCTCACAGGCAGAATCTTGTTTTCTGGCAAATAGAAAGCCAGAAGACAAGAGAACTTCTGAGGAAAAAGACTGCAGCAGTGGAAACTTGGTAAAGAGAGACTGAGTGTGGATCTGGAGGGACAAACAATGTCTAGCCTGTAAGACTTCCCTGATAAAAGTATAGCTATTTCGTGACTTTTAAGCACTCCAAACACTCAGCCGTAAGCTAACAACTTACAAAACATGGAGACATCTCTAATTCAATCATACAGTATGTAAAGTATCTGAATGCTTCTAAGCATTATATAATTATATATTGTCAAATTGTATAAAAATGGTGCAAAAAATACATGACTATTACCTTTCCATAACACTCTTATATTTATTAGTTTAACCAAGCTATCAGTAAGCCAATTAAAAGTTATCAATATTCAAGTAATCAATCGCATTTAATTTTTCACAGTCTATCAAATAACTAGAACCAGTAGGGTTATTTTGGTTCTGAAGCAAGCGCATATACTACTTAATGGTGAAATTGTTTATTCAATTAATTCATGATAGTATTAACCCTTCAAATAAAGGAATTCTAAACAAACAGTAGAAAGACTGAACATATTACTTTGCAATCATTAGCCAAGAGGAAAAATAGTTCAACTAAGGTCTAAATTTGAGATGTCATCTTCTTATTTTAAAGACATACTGTTGATCAAACATACTTTTTTAAAAGTGAGGGACATAAGTATTCTTACTTATTTTTTATTTGTAAAATGGAAATTATATTAAGATATATTGGGGGGGTGTGAAGACTGTTAAATAAGCAGGAGGCCATTAGCCTGAGGGTGTCTCCATACCTCGAGTCCCTACATAGCAAATTACAACCTAAGTTAATAGGTAAACAGGTTCAAACCTAACTTAGAAGTACAACGAAGAGTCTATTTTTAGCCAGTCACAGCGGCCAAACAGCCATGTTTGAGCCAATTACAGGCAGCCAACTGATCACTCCATGCCCAAATAATGTGGATGCCTAGCTGTAGCCAATCAGGTGATTTCTCGACTCTGCATCTGTGGCTATCCTATAAAATCTCACTGCTCACCCTGCTGGGTTGGGCTCTCTGAGCCTCTTCTGATTCTGACTGCTGCCTGATTTATGAATTGTTCTTGCCTCAAATGAACTCTGCTAAATTTAATTTATCAAAAGCGTTTCTTTTAACAATACCAAGGGATACAATATTTGTGAAGTGCTTACCACAGCTTTTGAAAGAAAGTTCAAAATAGGTATGCATTTATATTATTAATAGTAAGAAAATGGTTTAGTTTGTGCAACTATTCAGGGTCAAATGAATTAAAAACATTTTCATAAGACCAGAGTTCCCTTGGAAAGAAGAAGTATTTACAGAAAACCATTTTTATAAACTGTCAGGTCAGGCTCATAAAATACCTGTTACGTTCTTTGTTCAGCTGCAGCCTTTCAGTGTCCTTGGAGAGTTTGTGTTGGCTATGTTCTGAAATATATTGAAACATACTCTCCTTGATCTCCAGTCATTTTTCCTGGTGTTTAAAGCCTACTTTGACAATTAAAGTTTTAATGCATCGTTTTTCTCAGTTATGATAAAGGTCACCATATTAGCACTGAAATTTTGACATACGCATTCTTTTATTTCTCTTTCACATGCTAATTTGAGGGAATACTATGTCTTTCATTATTTTGTAGCCATGGAAGAACAAAGACTACTCCTGTTCGCTAGATAGCTGCTTAAGTGGTGTCAAGCAATGCACTTGCTCTATTTTTATCCAGCTATGCATATATTCCACCTATACTTTTCGAGAAGGAGAACTATGTCTTATTAATTTTAACATTCAAAACACATAAAAAATTGTCTGGTCCATTATAGGAGCTTGACAAGTTTTTATTAATGAATCAATTAAATGACAAATTGAAACTATTCTTTTATTTTCACATGGGTTAATAATAGATTCCATTTTTGAGAACTCACTTTAATCCCAGGACTAAGGACTTTACCAATGGTATGTTACATAATCCTTAGAACTACACTATAAGGTAGAATAATTCCATTTTACAAATAAAATCTTGGAATGGAATTTTAATTATTTCATTTCACAAATAAAACCTTAAAGCAGAAAGAGAATGAGCACCTCGTCCAAGGTTGAGTTACAGAGTCTCTTTACAGCCTATGCTCCAACTACTAGGGAGCACTGTTTCATGGAATACTTTCTGAATTTGGACATGCTAGGATAATGATTCCAAAAGTGTTTCTGAGACTTTTTGAGAAAAGAAATTAAGAAGCTGTATGCTTAGATATACACACTTTGGTTTTCTAATACTTTGATATTAGTTTTGGTAATACACAATCATTTTTGTTTGTACAGACCCATGAAAGACTGACTTTATTTTTTATGCTCAAAAAAAAAACTCCTACCACTTAGAGATTGCTGACAAAGATAGAGGCTACCATGTTTATGCAAAACGTGTTCCTTATTTAAAAAGTAACAGTTTAGACCTCTTTTTTATTAACATTTATTTCATAGCCACAAACTGTGGGCAAGAAAGTTTTTACAAGTTTTTAAAAAGAACTATAGTATTTCATAATCAAATATAAATATTTTTAAACATCTGAAACTCTAACTTTTTATATGTTTCTTTTAATCAAAAATGTGAATATAGAACTTTTCACCTCTTCGTCATTTAAATGATGCAAAGTGTGTGTAGAGACACCAGTTAAAGAGAGTGCCCACAAAGCTGTCTCTCCTGAAAGTGGTAAACGTGAACATGGGACAAATTCATTATAAATCAATAATTTACAGTAGGTGTTTCAAAATAAACCTTATATATTTAATCTGAGATTATTATGTATATAAGTAGATACAATTAGAACACTTTCTATATTTTATCACCTTGCTTTCAATATTTCATCCCAAAACTTTTTTACATTATTTGTAGAAGACTCTCCTTCAAGAACAATATAGTCTTCAATGATAATAGCTGGAGGATAGATGCTCCACAAGATTATTTGAAAATTGTTATTATTCCCACCACCTCCACTCCATAATATATCAAAATTCTGGACACTACAACCCAGCCTAAATATCTGCTTCTAATACCATGATTTTGTCTAATAGAATATGCATATGACAAGATCAGACTTAAGGACTTACCATGGGTTTTGCTGTTTTAATTAAAGGAGGCTTCTTTTAATACTAATAATTCAGATTGTCCCTTTATTGAGGCTTTTACATCTTGAGGCAACTTGTGATTCAAGACATGTGAGCGGTGCTTTTCTGTTGTAAAATAGGAAGCACACAGTCATAAGTGGAAATGATAAGAAACTAAAACGAGCACAAATTTCAGTCAACACAAAATCTGAAAAACAAAACAAAAACCTAAGGTTATATTGTCTGGCTATAATCTAAGGTTATAATGATCTTAGGAGATAATACAGACATGATATTAAAGAATTGCCATAAAATTATCTGCACCCACATTTTACTCAAAACTGTTCATGTAGTCCCAAGTGAACTTCCATTTGAAAAACACCACTGTAAATGACAAATCTATTTCTATTTTGCACATGTGATTATGCTTGACAGAGCAGGAGTATTGTCATCTTGGACAAATCCCTCATTCTGAAGTTCACCTTAATTAAAAAAAAAAAAAAACTAAATTCAAAGGGCATCAGCCTAATGGCTACGGTCAGCACGACCGTAAATCACAAATAACATCTCCAACAACAAACATTCCAACTCCTCCCTAATTAGAGACATGGCTAACCTTGAGATAACTCCCTTCTGGCTGGGAAGATGCCAGCCTGGAGACAAGCTTTATTTGGCCAGAAAGATGTCTGCCCCAAAATAAACTCCCTTCCTCCCAGAGACATTCCAACCCCGCCATAAAACTTCCCCCTCAAACAGAAACATTCCTAGCTTCTAATAATCCCCCTCACACTAAAACCAATATATACAATTAGCCTGTATGAGAAAGCAGTCCTGACCAAAATCAGCCAAAAGCCCCTCTCATGTTTTAACTGAAGTACACCCGTCTTTCCTGTCGAGCCACAGTTTGTGTTTCTATCCTCTTTCTTTAACTCTTAGACAATGCTCATGTAGGTATTAGTGAAAGTTAACAAACCACTTATTTAGCTTGGAGAATTTAGATGCAGAAATGTCTATGAGAATATAAAGAAAAGATCTGTTTAGCAAATGAAATAGACTTAGTGCTAGCCTAAAGAGACTAAAAATTTGTACAGCATACACAAATAGAACTAACTAAAGAATAATATTGTATTTCTTAACTGATGTTTATAATGACTCAAAAGATTGAAGAGAGTACTTTTAGTAGAACTGGCCTAAAAGTGGTAATCAGAAAAAAGACCAAAAAGCCCTCAGATGAGAAAGTAAATGTATCCTGAGAAATTTAGATTGTTCCCTATAAATCACCATCAACTATTACTACTTAAATTTTTGGAGAGTTCTGAAATGCCCAATGTCAATAATGAGTTTTCTCCTATGAGTACTCTCCTGTGATCTTGGAATTTTATCATAATTTAGGTTACCTAGGTAGAAGAGAACACTAGTTCTGATGCAGGCTTGATTGGAGCTTTAAGAGGACTAAGAATTCAATAATTCAATTCTGAAAGACAGACTTAGGTTTCAGACAGATTTCTCTCTCTGGGAAAAATTCTTGCTAACAAGACAGAAATAGCTTGAAGAAACATGACCTAGAATTATTGTTTTGCATAAATATTCCAAACAAAAATCCATACTCACCTCTTACTCTGCTGAGGGAGGATGGTTAAGCTGAGCAACTGAATCAAACGTCATTGGATATACTGGGATACTATAGATAGAGCAAAGGTGTCCATGGAACCAACACACAAAATACATAGGAAATGTGAATGATTTGGCTAATAATGAAGTCAGAGCATTTGTTCCTAACTTTTTAATATTTGAGTTGTGAATGTCTAAGAGGCCCCAGTGGTACTTGGGAGCCTATAATATAGGAAGTTGCTTTCTCACTTGTATCACAAACTCTTGAAGATACACATACCTATTGTGTATAATGACAGTACTATACAGGTATAACATCATTACTACTGGTGTTATGTCATCCTATTTCTGACGTGTGGAGATAAGATACATTTCAGCAATTGAATCCAAGTGGAACTAACTGAAGAAAACATTATGTTCCTTCCTGAATCAATCACATTGTATAAATACTTACCCAATGATTTTGCAGGGCCGCAATAGTACCTAAATCCAGAAACATGGTTATATTAACCAAGGAAATGTCATTTACAACTCCTTTCCGCTTTTAGTGTAATTTGTGTTATATACCCAAGGCTGGAAAGAACAAGATGGCATAATGTCAATTCCATAGTTTGAACCAATATTTCTGTCTGCAGAAATACAGCATATTTGCAGTTATAGATATTTGAACCGTCCTTGCTTCTATCTCAAAAGAAAAAAAATAATCTACAGAAGCCTTATAATTACGTAGAGTGGGCATGTCAAACTTGATCAGTACCAAACATCTAACATTCCTCCAGATTTACTAACAAATGGGAAGAGCCAGAAGGATTTATAAAATTGAATTTCATGTAAGAATATGACAAGCTGTTGTGCATGGTCAATAATTCACAATAGGGACTGTATTGAGTTTGTAGTTTGTTTTGAGTAGTATGGACATTTTAACAATATTAATTCTTCCAATTCATGAACATGAAATACCTTTCTATCTTTTGTGTTTGTCCTCTTCAATTTCTTTCATCAATGTATTATAATTTTTTATTGTAGAGAGCTTTTACTTCTTTAGTTAAGTTTATTCCTAGGTATTCTACTTTATTTGCAGCTACTGTAAATGAGATTACTTACTTGGTTTCTTTCTCAGATTTTTTGCTGTTGGCATATAGACATGCTATGGACTTATGTATGCTGATTTTGTATCCTGCAACTTTGCTGAAATTGTTTATCAATTCTAATAGATTTTTGGTGGAGACTTCAGCTTTTTCTAAATATGAAAGATCATATCATCTATAAATAAGGATAATTTGACTTCTTTCTTTCCCATTTGGATGACCTTTTTTTCTTTCTCTTATATAATTGCTCTGGATAGGGCTTTCAGTACTATGTTGAATAAAAGTGATGAAAATGGGATCCTTGTCTTGTTCAAGATTTTAAAAAGGCCTTCAATTTTCCCCCATTTAGTATGATACTCAAAATAACCAAAAGATTATAATTGAAATGTTTGTAACACAAAGAAATTATAGATGCTTGAGACAATGAATATTCCAATTACCCCTATTTGATCATTACACATTGTATGCTTGTACCAAGTAGCCCATGAATATGTACAATTATTATGCATATGTCATCCATAATAATTAAAAATAAAAAAATTTAAAAAATAGAAAAGGTAAATCTAACTTTAAAAGTAATAAAAATTTATGATTGTGGTCCAAAGAATCATGAGACTTTCAGATTGAAGAACATTATCAACAAGTGGGACACAAGGTCAGAACCATGTTCAGCTGAAAAAAGAAAATGAAGCCAACAAATATATGTCCAGATGTTTAGATTGACGTGCACAAACTAACCTATTTTTAAATATATTTCCTCACAGAATTTTTAACAACTATAAATTATAATTATTCAATAAATAGAGTAACAAATGTTATTTAATTATGTTCTGAAGACAAATTTGATTTCTCTTTTCTGTTCTCTCTGGTTCTTCAGATATTTTCATTTGGGTAAAAACAACTTATGCAAGCAAAAACACTTTTTTCTAATTATAATCCACACAATTTTCAAATGTGCGGTGAGTACTACACACTAACAGCATGCTACTAATTAAACAATTCCTGGGAAATGTGAAAGTGGTTTAGTAGACTGTTAGACATGCTTCCACTGAATCTCTGATTCTACCATTCACATATGGACAGACAAAACAAGGCAATCGGGAGATATTTTTAACTTTGCACTACATTACCTCCTCTTTGAAGTCATCGGCCCCTTCCAACTTCTTACCACACAACACAGGTAGTCTTTCTGGAGTCAAGGACCATTTTCAGTCTTCAATCGTTTACAATACTCTCCTCAACAGTATGTTATATATTTCCTTTACAACCTTTTAAATCACTATTTTTAAAATCTCTCCTATATTCCCTATCACCTCTTGAAGAATACGGTCTCCAAGTTTATTTTTTATGTAAGATACTAAAAGTATGCCTGAATATGTAGTAGAAATTCAATATAGCAGATATAATTATGGTGAATCTTCACCAATTTCACCCCATATGTACAGGATTGAAGAGCAATTTAAAGAGGAGAAATGGGTACCAGAGCCCATGGAGTTACCTATCTTGGCATAGGCAACATTTTCTGCATGTCACTGTAGACCCAGTTGGTCTCAGTGACAAGAAAAGGATTTAGAAATTTTCAAGGGAATTATTCCAAAGTACAATAATCCTCTGAGACTTAAATTATAGTCCAAAGAATTATAATACTACTGCATTTATAGATAACATTGAGCTCGTTTACAAGAAATTCTTACTTCCTTATTTTTTCAATTTGTCAATCTTTAATTTGTTTTGTCATGTAATTGCAAATTCATTTAAGGTTATTTCCTTCTTTCTCTTATCATATACAAATATATCTGGTCTCTAATTAACTATACTAATCCTATTTTTTCTGGTGTCTGTCTATACTTCTTTTATTTTCTATACTTCTTGTTAAAAAAAGGCTTATGATGCTCTTATTTTATTAAATACAAATCTATTCATAAAGAAGACGCTGTAAGTATATGAGAATTTCCTTACGTTTTCTGGTGTAGCTGTAGAACAAAATTTTGGAATTAAAGTATATGTGATTTATTATGAATTACTTTCATTTAATTTCTCTGTTAAATTATATATTATATTATTAACATCAATCTTTTAAAAAATGTTTAGTACTGTTCTCAGTACTTTATTATTTAATAATAAAATACTAAGTCTCCCTTCTGTGGCTGGGATAGGGTGGAGCCAGTGGTGCTGTCCTAAAAGTATTCTCCAAGCCAAGTCTAGGACCCGAGTGCCTCTTGCTCTCTTAGTCATTTCTCCCCTTTGAGCTGCGGTCCAAGTCTCTGCTCCATACATGGGGTCTAGTTGCCCCCAAAGGCATAATGATGGAATCTATAGCTTGTCTTGGCCTCTGTGGCAAGGCCTCAGAGTTCCAAGTAGGTTGCCTGTGAGTGGATCACTCCCAATTACCTGTGTGTGTGTGTGTGTGTGTGTGTGTGTGTGTTTTAAAAGGATTAAATAATATTGGGCCACTAGGACTATGCTTACCTGCTGATTTTAGGTAAGTCAAGTAGTTTAAATAAAAATGGACACCACAAAAACTATATTCTCAGGGCTTTGCACACTCAAGATGTCAAGGATATTATCCCTGAATTTATTTCCAGAATAGTGCCTGTCAGGGGATGGTATTTGAAATTTATGATAAGAAGAAAGCACTGGACCTGGTGCTTGAGAACCACTATATCAGACTAATTATAGGGAGACATTATTTCTTATTACTGCAATCTTATCAAAGAATAATGCAGAGGTCATAGAGTGGGAAGGAAGTTTCTGAGCATAAAGTCTCTAAGGAGAACATAATCATTGCTCTTCTCTTCATATCAAGAATCCTAGCAACTCACTTGTAAATGGAACCAAATCCTGGAAATTTACCAGTCGTTCTTGACTAGGTACGACATTAGTATCTGCCAGTAGACTCTAATCTTTTGATAAGAGATCCCTATATTCAAAACATAATTGGCATATGGGTAAAATTAATGAGCAAGATCTACTTTAGAACAATGTGAAGAGAGTAAACTTACTCCCCCTAAAACAAGTCTTGAAAAGCTAAAATACACACACATTCTATCAAATAATCTCAAAGCAGGAAATTTCTAAACTCTCCATGGTTTCTGCAAAGGGGCATGGACTGTGTATCCCTGTTAAGGGATGGGTTAGAAAACGGATAATATTTAATGTCCTTTCAATTATTTATATAATATTAGTCTCCTTACATTCTGATGTATTTCACAGTAAGACCTTCCTCTTTCGTAGCTTATAGTTGCAAATGAAATACAAGATCAGTGAGATACATCCATTCCAAAAATTCCTGTTTAGGGCTAGCAGGAACCTCAGAATAAAAGTTTCAAAGCACAAGTCACATTCAACCAAAGGTTTAAAGATTAAAAGGAAGACTCCTCCTCCCATGCAATAAACTATAGAAGTCCTAAAAAGTTAATTGCAGATAAAATAGTCACATATTTTATGTTTGTTTTCTTCTCTTGAGAGGAGAGAAAGTCTTTAGTAAGCATGTTAAACAATACTAACAATAACAATGGCAGTAATCATAATAGCAGTTTTCCTGTATAAGCAATATTCTGTGATGAGCAATTTTCTAATGTTTTACTAAATAAACTAATTTAATTCTCACGATTCATTTATAAAATCTGTATTAGGTTGGTGTAAAAGTAATTGTGTTTTTTGTTATTACTTTCAATGGCAAAGACCACAATTAATTTTGCACCAATCTAATACTATAATTATCCTCATTTATAGCAGAGAAAATTAAAGCAGACAGTTAGCAATTGGTCATATAATTAGGAAGAGACTCAGCCAGAGATAACACAGGGACTGTGAAAAAGGTTTTTCCTTTGTTCCTACAGCAAAGAAGGCATTTGAATGTCCGTAAAAGTAATTAACTTCTGATGATTCTCATATACTTCATGTTTCTGATACTTTGCCTGCAACATCTATTCTTGTAAACCTCAAACTTAAGTCAGGGGATTTTAGCATGTCATTTGAGTACAATGTATTAAATTTGGAGATAAGAATATAGTTCCAACTTCTATTTATTAGCTATGTGATCTTGAGGTCTTTTCATTTTTAAAGCCTGTAGAATGGCGATAGTAACAGTTTTCTCTAACAGACATTAAAAATTCAAGTGTTATAACATACGCAAGGATGCTTTGTAAACTGTAAAGTGCTAAGCAAATGTTATTAGGATCTATTTCTGGTCTTCTCATTTCATTTATACACTTCCAATACTTTCAGCATCTCTTCATTTCCTCAAATATGACGTGTATAAGATAAGATCCACCTAGTCATTTATTCAATAAATTTGTATTAATGGGCTATATATGTAACACAATCTAAGGGAGTCAGAAAAGGCTTTTCAAAATAAAAGTGATATCTGAGTTAAAATCTGAAGGAATTAGAGGTAACCAAACTAGATATGAGGAAGCTAGCCATGAAGCTACAAGGTGAGATAGTGAAGGACAGAGCAACCTAGGCAGAGAGTCCAGAAAGTACGAAGTCCCTGAAGTGGGAATGAGCTTTTCCTAAGAAATGTTAGGAAATCCAGTGTGGTTGCAACATCATCAGGGATGAGGTGTGTGATTTGCTTGAGAAACACAAAGTGCGATTTGTAGAAAGCAACCTTTCTGGAGAGTGGAGTTGGTAGAGGTAACGTCTGAAAAACAAATTAAACAATAAAATGCAGAGGAACAATTGTTCAGTTAAAAGCTGGCTCATAACAAATCTTGAGAACCATGCATATAAATATAGTGTTCCCCTTTCACGAGTTTCCCTAGACCAAGAGGTATCCTTTGAGCAGTAGAAGAAATAGGCAGATACATTATCAAGAACATCTAGAGATCCAAACCAAGATAGAAAATGTTTCGAAAACCTAGGAAATGGCACATGGTAATTAAATCTAAAAATTCTCCAGCAGGCAGAAGAATAATTTCCTTAACCCATAATAAGAAAGAGACTTTCCAAGGCCAATATCACTTGAGTAAATAACATAATCTGACACCACACAAAAAGGTCAGTAATTGTTATTCACATATAAAAATCTACAATTGCAATTTGTTTTGTAAACCCAGGCAGGTTGTAAAACTTTTCCTTTTGCTTAAGATAACAATGAAATGGAACATTGATCACTTTCATTTTTGTGTAACTTGGAAGAAATAGTAAAATCTCAGGCTAGAAGTTATTTAACTTGATGAAGGTTAGATTGTTCTCACTTTGTGAGTATTCAAGAAGTAATAATAGCCTTTAAAAAGTAGTAATAAACAACTTCAGCTAATCTACAAGCTTCATTTTAAAGGTAGATGAGGTCTTTTCTTCAATGAGGGGCAAGAAATAGTTTTACAGCCACAAGGACTGAATCATAAACTTTGGACACCAGTGACGTATTAAAGCAAACATAGAAAGGTCACATATCAAAGAATAAAAATCCAGACCAACTGGAGAAACACCCAGATAAATCACTAAATGGATTTCTTTATTCCTTGAGCCTTAATTTAAAGGGAATTAACATTTGGCAAAGAACTACATTATACGCTTAAGGGACAATGAATAAGCAGGACAAAGCAGCCATCCGTTGACCTTTGAAAGAAAAACAAGATGAGCTCAAATAAGTCACATGCACAGGAGAGTAGTGAGTGCTCACCATGGATTTGAATCATTTTGAGGACACAGATGGTGATATTGTGTAAAGCTGGACCCAAGCCCAGGCAAGAACAAAGTTTCAATTGTTACAAACCCACAGTTATTGTGTGGAAATAAAGCTTTGGATTTACTCGTTTCAGTAGTGTAGCTTTAAATTCCTCAAACTGGCATGAAAGAATAAATGCTGCAAGAACAATTCTCTTTCTTCTCTCTTACTCAATTGCTAACCCAAACTACATTCATTCTTCAACTACCATTGTGTTAATTTATTTTTCTGTGTTTTTGTTTTTGATATTGCTCTCATTGACAGTGTAAATCAACCTCTTCTCCACTTTTAACATGTCTATTATTTCTTTCAAAGTACAGCTGAAAATTTATCATGTTCATTAATCCCTATCTGACTAATGTTAACCAACATTTTAAAAGCTATGTATTTTTTCAGGTAAGTATTCTCTATTAATTCGGTCAATAGATATGCAGGAAAAGTATAAAGGACTAGGGATAAATACACAAAAAAATTTGAGCCCAGAGGTCAAGAATGTCGCTGTTGAGAAGGAAGATTAATTCAGAAATAAATAGCCATATTTTTAAAACTGAGTTAGAGATATGTACAGAATAAAATGTGAGTATCGGAAAAGCATTCCAATATGCCTAGAGAAGCTAGGGAAGACCATTATAAAAAAAATGTTGATCAAGATAAGTTACAAGCAGTAAGTAAAAGTTTAGGGGAAAGAAAAGTAGGAAAAAGGAGTGGTCTGGAAAGCAGGTGCAAAGGCATGGAGACGTAGGAAGGGAAGACGACATTTTCTACAGCAACGAAGCATAGAGTGGGAGGGGTCGAATCACAGAACAGATGAGGTATGAAGGAGCCAATTCATGAAGTACTTTGTAATACTCTGAAAAGCAGATTATTTATTTTCAGAACGGATATTTTAAAATGTACCATAATGAGAACAGCCTAGACACTGATCTAGCAAAACGTTTTCAAGTCATAGCACTGAAGCAGGGTCCAGCAGGACACTGTTGGGCTAATTTGAGACTTAGTGGTTGCTAGATTGTGGAACGTTCATTTGGGTTCTGAAAGCAGAAGTCAGAGTGGTTCTAGAGTAGGACAAGGAGAAGCTGAAGGGGTAAAGAGAGCAGCAATTTGCCAGATGGTGTCTGGTATATACCAGTTAAATAAGAACACTGTTATTTTTATCATTATATATTTTATTATTCATATTAATATCATATAGTGTATATTTTCTGTTGTCTTTTCTGTTCCTTGTTACAGTTTAAATCAGGTAGAAACAATCAGTTTTAAGCATGATAGAATGATCATTTATGCATCATTACCCTGGCATCAGGAGGAAGAAAGAATGGAGGAAAGACAAAAACTGGGAAGAGTAAGAACAACAATGAGGGTATAATCTGGAGAGTAACTGATGGCCTGGCCCAATCTAGGACTGTGGTGCTTCAAATGTAAAAGATGAACTGATATAGCAATAAATTGGAGGGACAGTTTGCAGTTCTAACTTGAAATGAGTAGGGATAATTTGGAGCTAACAGTCTAGTATACGTCCAACACGTCTATTCTGTCCTGGATTTTATATTTAAGACGTGTATCCTAGTATTCCGTTCTCACTAAAATGAAAGTATTTCTTGGTTTTCTGGGAAATCTCTGGTATATATACATAGGTTGTTCTGCAATACTTTTTTAATAGTGTCTTCTTTCACTTTTAAAGTACCACAGATTCAATGGTCATTCTAACCAGCTTTGGAAAAGTTTCAAGTAGTTTAACACATGTTTAGCTTTCAACAGAGTTCCTCAAACGTAAGAATCATTTAGGAAGCTTACTGAAAATGCCAAAGTCTAAACTCTACTTCCAGAGATTCTGAGTCAGTAGGTTTAGAATGAAACAAAACAAAACAATATAAAACAAGACAAAAATCTACATGTTTAAAAAAATAAGAGTTGAGCGCCTTGCTGTTTTTTATTTTTAGGAGCACTACATTAACATATGCAAATGAGCTGCATACTCTCTGTTCTCTCCACAGAAGTCAGAATGAATTATACATGCTGAGTGCTCAGCAAATGCTATGATCACCAACTTATGATGATTCAACCTGGACTTTTCAGGTTTTTCTAGGATGGTGAAAAAGTGACAGACATTCAGTAGAAACCATTCTTCAATATTAGAGTTTTGATATTTTCCCAGGCTAGCAATGCGTGTTAGGATACTCTTTGGTGATGCTGGACAGTGGAAGTGAGCCGCAGCTCGCAGTCAGCCAGGAAATCACAAGGGTGAACAAACACTCTGTTTTTCACTCTCAGTACCATGTTCAATAAACTACATGAGTTAATCAGCATTTTACTATAAAATAGGCTTTGTGTTAGATGATTTTGCCCAACTGTGGGCTAATGTAATTGTTCTGAGCATGTATAAGCTATGCCAGGCTAAGTTATCATCTTAGGTAGACTGGCCATTGGCAATGGTTTGGATGTTTGTTCCCACGGAACTTCATGTTGAAATTTGAGCCTCAGTATTGTAGATGGGGCCTGATGGGAGATGTTTGGGTTATGGGAGTGGATCCCTCACTAACAGATTAATTCAGTCCTTCAGAGGTGAGTGAGTTGTCATTCTATTAGTTCCCTAGAGAGTTTGTTGTTAAGAAGAGTCCAATACTTCCTACTGCTTTGTTCTCTTGCTGTGTAATCTCTGCACACTGAGCTCCCCTTTACCTTCTGTCATGAGTGAAGCAGCCTGGAACCCTCACCAGGTGCAGATGCCTAATCTTAAACTTTCCGGCCATCACCACTGTGAGCCAAATAATCCTTTTTAACTGCATAAATTGCCCGGCATCAGATATTTTGTTATAATCACATGATATGAACTAAGAGAATTGGTACCAAGAAGTGACTGTTGCTATAAAAACAGCTGAAAATGTGGAAGCTGCTTTGGAAATGAGCAGAGGTTGGAAGAGTTAGAAGGCTCAGAAGAAGTAAAAAAAAGAAAAGAAAAAGAAAACAGAGAAAGTTTGGAACATCTTAAAAATTGGTTTAACAGTTGTGAACAAAATGATGACAGAAATCTAAACAGTAAAGACCATGCTAAGGAGGTCTCAGATGAAAACGCGAAATTTACTGGGAAGTGAAGCAAAAGTCACCCTTATTACATCATAGCAAAGAACTTGGTTGCACTGTGTCCATGCCCTATGGCTTTGCATAATGCCAAACTTAAGAGTAATGACCTAGGCTATCTAGCAGAAGAAATTTCCACGCAGCAAAGCTTTCAGAGGATGTATAGGAAAGCCTGGATACTTAAGCAGACATCTGCCATAGATAGGGCCATAGCCACTACAAAGTGTTCCCTTCTTGGAAATGTCTAATGAGGCTGCAGAAGTGCGGCCACTGTCTGGACCCCAAAATACTGGAGCAACTGACAGTATGCCACTTCAGCCTGAAAAAGCCACATGAATTCAACTTCAACTTGTGAGAGCAGCCACATGGCCTGCACTCCAGAAAAGCCATGAGATGGGGCTGACCAAGACTTTGGGAGCTCACTAGTGTGCCCAGGATAAAGAACGCAAAGTTAAAAGAGATTATTTTGGAGCTTTCAGACTTTATGTGTGCCCTGCTTGGTTTTGAACTTGCAAGAAATCCTTTCTTTTGCCTGATTTCTCCCTTTTAGAGGTGAGAATGTTTACCTAATGCCTGTACAACCACTGTGTCCTGAAAGCAAATTGATTTTTAATTTTATAGTCTCATAACTCTCAACTCTTATAGGAATGTGGTAGCAGGAGTTTGAAGAAAAGGATTTACAGAGTCAAGTCATGTCAGCCCAGGGGAAGAGAAAGCCCAGGGAGGAGAAGGAGGCCAGTTTCAATGCATCCACATAAGACAGGGAACCATGTGCTTATGCAAAAAAATAGGGCAAAAAGTCTATTTGACCAGAATTGACCAAGGTTGTTTCTAGGTAAAATAACATAGTTTATATTGGAGAGAAGTAAACCTCTTTGTTTCACTCTTCCATTCACAGACATTGTGGCAGAAGGGGAAGGAAAAGCCAGACACTTCCAAGCTTCTCTCTGGCCTGTGCATTGGCCCAGTTATTGGGATCTTGCGTAGCTAGGTTAGACCCCAAGCATTTGAATACAATGATGGAGGGAGCTGAAATGCTCTATATTATAAAGTGAGAATGTTTCTAGAGCTTCTGGAAAGAAGCTAGAGAGAAAAGAATTATATGGGCCACTGACATCAGAGGCAGGAGGCAAGTTTGTTTAAAAAAAAGAAAAGCCAACCTTTTAAAGGTAATATGAAGCTTTTAAAACATGACACCAGAATTCTTTGACACTCTACCACCTGAGAGTTGTGGTCTAAGTCTTCTTTCCTTAAATCTGGGGTCTGTGACTGCTTGACCAATAGAATATGATAGAAGTGATGCTGTTATGATTTCCAGGCCCAGGTCTTACAGAGCTAGCATTAGCCAGTCAGCCATGTGGTTACCATATTGGAGGTAGATCCTCCAACCCTAGTCAAGCTGCCAAGATATACCCATATAGATCAGAGAGAAGACATCGCTACTGACCTCTGCTCAAACTGAAGGTGTGTAGCAAAATACATAACTTGTGTTTCTTTTAAACACACAAAAAACAAAGAAATAACTTACCTGGTTACTAGTCTTTATTTATGAGGTAGATATCCAAGCAGTTTCCTAGCTAGAGCTGGAGAAATTATGTAACTTCAAGTGAGCAAATTAATAGCAATAATTACATCACCACATTTCTACTGAGGCCTACCTTGATGACATTTTTTAACATAACTATTTCAAAAAGAAAATGATACTATTTGGAGAAACAAATGTTCTAATAACTTTTATATTTATTATAAAAGTTATAACATGGAGATATAACCAAAGTTTTTTCACCATCAATTATCTTCATATTGATTCCAATAAAACTTTAAGATTAAAACATTAGGGAGGTAAAGTGAAAGAAATATGCCTGAGCAACCAAGAGATAGAGTATAATTTGTGGCTTAGGGATCAGAAAGAAATTGTAGAGATAAAATTTTAAAGAAATTAAATGAGCTATAAGGAAAACATAGTCTTGGCTGAGATGTGTCTATCTTTCATCTTAGGAAACACTTTGGCCTTTTACAATTATTCTCAACAAAGAAACATAAGCTTATGCCACCAAGGTTGACTGTCTAAAACAAATTATTTATTCCCATTCACATATGCCACCACTAATATTTAAAGACTTGTAATCTGATTGGTCAAAAAATGCAACAGTATGTCGTTGCTCAAAAAGTTTGCAACATTTTTAATATAATAATGACTCTTTAATTTGACATTTGAATATTTTAGGAACTAGTCATGAGAACTAGGATGTATGAAATGACAGATGACATATACCTAAGTGCTTTTTATCAAATATTTTTAATTTAAGGTATAACTCTCATTGGATACATAAAAGATACTACTAATAATTACAACAAGTTAAATTTATATAACTCAACTATTCAGAAGTTAAACTTATGCTACAAAAGTTGAAAGTGGTAATTTATTTTTATAATAAATATCTTTTTCTTAAAATGTTAAATATGGCAGCAAAGAAGAATTAGAAAAGAAAGCAAACATTATTTAATTCTCGTCATTAAAGTGAAAGTTGTTATCATTTGTAAGATACAATGCCTTTTTATGGTCAAGGATACTGAGAACTTCTTGTTAGGTAAGATTAATCAAAGACTGCATTCACAATTCTAAACCCAGGCTTAAATAAAATAGTGGTAATACAATATTGTACAAGCTGGCTACCCAATTACAGTCCTTTTCATAGAAAAATACTCCCAGACTTAAGAAAACACCACCCAAAGGTTACCTGCAAATTATTCACCATTAATTTCTGATTTTTTAATGTTTTGTTCATGTGTAAGCACTGCTCTGTTTATTTCCCAATAACAAAATATGTTATCATTAGAAATTATGCCACCCACAGGATAAATTATGCCACTGCCCACAGGATTCTCAAACTTCCTCCTCAAATAGCAAAATATATCTTCCTTCTTTCTAGTTTTTCAGCAACAATAAAGATACTATTTCTACCAATTACGCACACACACACACAAACATACAATTGTCCTAGATATTTGAAAATAATTCAATCGATGGTATTAATTTCTGCATATCTAACTATTTGTTGAACAACTAGTTCTAGTGATGCTTATATCCATACTCAGATTATGGACACAGTCCTGTCACATATGTCAAAGTTTACAGAAAAAAAGAGAAAATGGATTCTTGTCAGAAATCAGGACTTCCGTTTTGGGTTGTCCTTCAGATGCTTAATTCCCAAGACTTTATTCTTTCCAGCAGTGGTTCAGTGCTTAGATTTTAAAACTTTGATCTAAAGGATTAAGCAAAAACACAACTCTAATTGTGAAAAATTATGAGATGATAGTGTCACATATGACCCTATACAAAATAAGCTACAGCAAGTTAATCTATAACAGACGGCTGACTAGAAGCAGCTAGTGTGTGCCACTCTGATGGAAAGAAATAGAGGGTGAGAAAATACAGCACCTTCCACAGAAATATCCAGGTACACTCATTAGGATTCATCAGAAAAACAATTCAACCCACAAGGAATGGAGAAAAGAATGGCAGGATGATTGCCCACCCAGGAGCAATACAGAGCCAGGGGAGTCTCCCCGGCCCAAGGAAGTGGTGAGTGAGCCAGCACCCCCAGGGACCGATGCTTGTCCTGTGGATCTTTGCAACTCTTGAGTCAGGAGATCACTGTGTGAACCCATTCCATCAGGGCCTTCAGATGGACACACAGAACTACACAGAGTATTGGAAGAGCAGCTGCTCAGACACAAAACAGAGATCCATGACCTTTAGACACATGAGCTTTTCAATAAAGGTGGCTGCACTCTGGAAAAATGGGAGGTTAGACTCCCATACATACCCCTAGGAAAGGGGCTGAATCCAGGGGACTGAGTAGCCACAGTCTAAGGACCTTGCTTCCATGGCACCTCACTGGGTAAGATCCACTGGCTTAGAACTCCAGTCAGCCATGAGTAGCAGTATTACACCTCCCTTAGACCAAGCTCCCAAGGGGAGTCATAGGCCACCATCTATGCATTTTCACAGGCTTAACCATTGATGCCTCTGAGCCCTGGGGAATCTGAAACAACTAGGAACTAGAGCAGTTCCCTGGTAAAATGCAGCAGTTATACAGAGAGGTAACCAGACTGCTTTTCCACAGTGGAAAAGGGAAGTGGGTCCCGGATCCCATTTCCCTTCACTGGGCAGACCTCGCTCAATTGAGGTCCACAGCCACCCCTGACAGTGTTTTCCAGCTGGCAGCAGTTCCAAACCTTCCTGAGACAGAGGTCCCAGAGGGAGGGGCAGGCTGCCATCTTTGCTGTTTCACAGACTATTGATACCTTCAAGTACTAGAAAACTCAAGGTGACTAGGGACTGGAGTGGATCCACCGCATACTACAGCAGCCCTATGGAATAGTGGCCAGACTGTCTTTTACGTGGGTCCCTGATCCCATATCTCCTCACTGGATGGGTCCAAACAGCCTGGGTCTCCAGCCACTCCTGACTGGGGCTATCAAGTCCGTAGCACTCTACAACTCCATGGGACAGAGCTCCCAGTGGGAGGGGTGGGTTGATGTCTTTGCTGTCTCACAGCCCTCACCTGTGCTGTCTCCAGGCTCTGGAGAGTCTGTGAGGACAAGAGTCTGGTCTGGACCTTCAGTACAAAGCACCTACCTCATGGAAAAGTGACCAGACTATTATCCATGCAGATCCCAGTCCTCACTTCTTCCTGGGCAGGGCCGCCCAATCTTGGACTCCAGCACAACCACCCTACTCCAACCTGACCTCTTCAATCAGAGGCAGCAAGTATTTCTCTGAGGATGAAATTCCACAGGTAGCTTACAACCTCTGCACCACTGTAGTTGTGGTGGTAGCATCCTAACAGCCCTTGGGCTGGGAAAAGAACAAAGGGGCTGGTCACTACATTGGCACCTCCAGCATATCAAAGCCACCATACAGAGAGGTGCACAGCCGCTCTTTGCTGGGAGCTCCCACCCCCTCTTTTTACCAGGCAGAGCTCCCAGCTCATGACCAAGGAACAATCACACTACCCACAGCTGAGCATAACCTACTGGTAGTGGCTCAGAGTTTCCCTGTGGAGAGTCTCCCAGAAGCATCTGACAGCCCCTCTGCCACTGCCACAGCAGTGGTTCTATCCCTGCTGCCCTTGTTCTGGGGAAGAAACAAAGACTCAAAGGCTACCCCCAAGCTTACACCATGCCACAATCATCATATGAAGAGGAGAACAGTCTTTCCTTCTGGAGAGCCCTCAACCCCCTGGTCCACAGCAAGCAGAGCCCCAAGCCCATGCCAGCAAGGAATCCACCCAACTGTACTGGCTGGCTTCACGTTTCTCAGAGGTGAAGCCCCTGGGGCAACTGAAAGCCTCTCTGCCACTGCAGAGAGAGTAGCAGCAGTGGTACTACCCATACTAATGAAGGAGCAAAGAACCTAAGTGACTTATCCACAGCTCCAACAAGCAGCAGTCAACCCAGAGGAAAGAAGACCAGTCTATCTCCTACAGGTCTCATTCACCCACCCTGCTTGCCACCAGGCACAGAACTCATGGCTTGGGCCTACCACATAGACCCCCATCCTGAGCTGATTACACTGAGCAATTGCTTACCTGCATCTCTCTGGGGTGGAGCCCCTAGGAGACAGGGAAAAGACCTTGTCTACAACCACTACTAAGGTTACTTCCTCTTCTGCCTTCAAGTTAAGGAGGAAACATAAACCCTGAGATCTCTCCAGAGCTGTGGTAGTGGTAGACAGTCTGGGAGTGTCAAGCCATAATCTTCAACCAAAACTCAAGTGGAAGAAGAGCCCACACTTTCAGAGTATTGAGAGGGAGTACAGCTGCAACTGTGGGAAAATGTAAGAGAGCCGCATGACTGAGCAAGAGCCTGCCTATGACGAGTATGCCTAAGAGCCACCTAGTGGATCACATCCTAAAGCTGCAGCACCAAAAATACCTTGCTAACATACACCCCTGTGAACCAAAGACAAGGAAGAAGACAGCTACAAATAAAAAAAGACCCGGCACAAAGCCTCAACCCTGTGAAAACATCCAGAAAAGAAGTCTATAGACTACTCAATCTACACCACAGCTAAAGGAACACCCATACACAGGTATGAGAAAGAACTAAAGCAAGAACTCTGGCAACTCAAAGGCCAGAGTAGCTTATGTCCCCAAACTATCACACTAGTTCTCCAACAGGGGTTCTTAACCAGGCTGAGTTGGCTGAAATGACAGAAATAAAACTTAGCATATGGATAGAAGTGAAGATCACCAAGACTCAGGAGAACGGCAAAATTCAATAAAAGCAAACTAAGGGTTGGGTGCAGTGGCTCACACCTGTAATCCCAACACTTTGGGAAGTTGAGGCGGGCAGATCACCTATGATCTGGAGTTCAAGACAAGCCTGGCATGTGAAAAACACACTAGAAGAATTCCATAATGCACTCACAATATTAACAACTGAATAAGCCAGGCTGAGGAAAGAATCTTGAAACATAAAGACAATCAGACAAAAATGAAAAAAAATGAAAAGGAATAAACAAAACCTCCGAGAAGTGTAATATTATGTAAAGAGGCAAAATCTATGAATCATTGGCATCCCCAAAAGGCATGGGGAGAAAACAAACAACTTGTAAAACATATTTCAGGACCTTGTCAGTGATAACTTCCCCAACCTCACTAGAGAGATCAACAGTGAAATTTAGGAAATACAGAGGACTCCAGCAAGATTCTATACAAGAACATTGTCCCCAAGACACATAATCTTCAGATTCTGAAAGGTGGAAATGAAAAAAAGGATGTCAAAGGCAGCTAGAGAGAAAGGTCAGGTCACCTACAAAGGGAGCCCAATCAGGCTAACAGCAGACCTCTCAATAGAAACCCTACAAGTCAGAAGAGATTAGGAGCCTATATTCAACATTCTTAAAGGAAATAATTTTCAACCAAGAGTTTTATATCCAGCCAAATTATGATTCCTAAGCAAAGGAGAAATGATCATTTTCAGATAAGCAAATGCTGAGGGAGTTGTTTGCCACCAGATCTGCCTTACAAGGTATCTTGAAAAAAAGCACTAAATATGGGAAGGAAATATGGTTACTAGCCAAAACAAAAACACACTTAAGTACATAGACCAGTGACACTATAAAGCAACCACACAAAGAGAGGAATAACAAACACTGGGGCCCACTCAGGTGTGAAGGTTGGAAGGAAAAAGAAGATCAGAAAAAAGAAATATTAGTCCTAGGTTTAGTACCTTGGTGACAAAAAAATCTCTACAACAAACCCCCATGGCACTAGTTTACCTATATAACAGACTTGCACATGTACCCCAAACCTAAAATAAAAGTTTAAAAATTGTTTTATTGAAGAGGGAAATTGTCACAGACTGGTTGATTGTATCAAATAAATATATAAACAGAATTATTTAAAATGGAAAATAAGGCAAGAGATATGATGCTTCTATTCACTTAATACATAGGAATTGATTATGTATGCAGTGTCACATTTTTCCATCTTAACTGACTTATCATTAGGAAATATCTAACATAAGCCTCCATGTACCAGAGACCTTTTCTTATCCAAGTATAACTGCAAAGAAACTGAAAACAAAGAGTAACCTTTCTGTTAATAATAGACTCCTCTCTAGATGTCTATTACTACCAATGAAGTTGGGTTGGTTGGTAGGAATTTAAATTAGTACAGCCATTATGAAAAACATTACAGAGATTCCTACAAAAATTAAAAATAGAACTACCATATTATCTTACAATGCCACTATTGGATCTGTATCCAAAGGAAGTGAAAATCAGTACATTGAAGAAATATCTATACTCCCATGTTTATTGAAGCACTATTCACAGTAGCGATGATAAGGAAGCAACCTGGTGTCTATCCACAAATGAATGGAAAAATAAAATATATGTATGTATATATACACACACATATATAACACATTTATATATATGTGTGTGTATGTGTATATGTGTGTGTGTGTGTGTGTGTATATATATATATATATATATATATCTCACATAATGGAATACTATTTGGTCATAAAAATAAGAAAATCCTGCCATTTGTGACAACATGAGTGAACTGGAAGGAGACTATGTTAAGTGAAATAAGCTAGACACAGAAGGACAAATGCTGTATGATCTCACTCGTGTGGAATCTAAAAAACTTCATGTCAAGGAAACAGTAGAATGGTGGATACTAGAGCTTATGGGTTGGACATAAGAAGGAGGGAATATCAAGATGTTGGTTAAAGAACACGCATTTACAGTTTGGAGGAGTAAGTTCAAGAGATCTATTTTTACAGCATAGTGATTGTAGTTAATGACAATATATTGTATTCTTGAAAAAATGCTAGAAGAGTGGATGTTAAATGTTCTCACCACAAAACTGATAACTAAGAGAAGTAATACATTTGTTAGTTATCTAGATTTAACCATTCCACAATGTATTTATACAGTAATCCCTCATTTAACACAGTCAATACATTTTTGGAAACTGCAACTTTTAACACACACTTTTAACAGCACATCTTTTAATAACATCACTTTGTTCAACATCATTTCATTATAATGTCAATGAGAAAAAAATGCTTTTATTATACATCATTTCCAAGGACCTATTTATGAAGTTATATAAAGACTTACTGTACCACCAAACATGTTGCGCGTGATGAATACATATAATTTTATATGTCAATTTTAAAAATAAATACATTTGAAAAAAATCAAAGTTGGATTTGTTAACTTCATTAGGCCCCAAAGTTTATTCACCCATTAATAACAACTCATCTTCAATTTTTGGTATATATATATATATCTTTTATTTACTCACAAAGTGTATTCCTTTACTTGAATTCTTACAACCATTACAGTGGGCAGTACATATGTTATCACCAATCATGTGGATTCATATGTTGTTCTACAGGTTTTTTTTCACATGCTGGTCTAATTGCTTCAGTAACTCAGGGACATAATTTTTTCACTTTTCTTAGCACTCAGGTTAGTACAGTTAAAAAATGTTTCCTACACACCAACATTTTGATCCTTACAACATTAGGTATTATTTTTGTCTCTATTTTACAAGCAAGAAAACAGAATTGGATTAAAACCAAGACTAGCAAGAGTCAATGACTTAGCAAACAAATACAACCAATTAGTAAGAGAAGCAAGACAGAACCTTGTTTTCTCTTTTCCTTAAACAGAGACATACATAATTTTAAATATGGAAGAACGTTTAAAGTTATTTTGTCTGCCCCTGCATTTTTCAGATGAGATAGGTGAATGATGTAGAAGATGAGTGCCTTCACTACTTTTTACATCATCTTTATAATATGCAACTATTGTAATAATGCAAATATTATCCCATATTGTGGTGGATGCTGTTTAGGTATGCACAGAGATCCCATACCAGAGGAAATGCCTCTAACCCCCAGATGCTGTGAGAATCAAGTTATTGAGTCCACATCTGCCCCTTCTAAAGAGAATTGCCTTTTACAGATATGAATTACTTTGTCATCTTCCCACTGTTACTAATGACTGACAGATTATAAGTTTAAAAAGGCTGTCTGGAGCACTGCCTCTATTAATCAGGAAAGACTAGACTTTATCTGAGATCACATTCTTCCTTAGCTCTTTGTCCTTCCCTATCCTGCTTCACTCTTTTCCTTTCTGCTGCAGTGTGCTTCCTCAGTAAATCACAGGTAATGTAATTTGTGTCTCAGTGTGTTTCTTGGAAACCTGACCTAAGATCATGTGACTCAGGTCATTATATGTGTGTGTGCATCTGTGTTTGTGTATGTGTAACAGATCACACACTGAACAGTAAAACACATAAGTAATTTACAATCCTGTTATTCCACTCATATAATTAGGCATATGAGTGACAAGAAGGAATCAGGATATTAACCAAAGGGACTGAGGAAGCAAGAGAACAATGCAGACAAATTGACACACAGACTATGCCTTTCTTGGAAATTAGTAAGTCAATAAATTAAGTTATTATATTAAAGGATGATTTAATAAAACAACAACTGATTTATAAATATACTATTTATTAATAAGAACATAGTTAAATTAATTCTAATTCTAAAATGCACCTGGGTCTATGCTTGTTAATTTATTGGTGAGGATATAGAAAATGAGAGATACTCAGTCATTTTATTAAAGTCACCCTGACAAGCTTTGATAGAATTTTACGTTAAACACTTGAATTTCTGGCTAATCTATGATTCTTTCCTAAAATACCTAAAATGAGAAAGAGTTCTTATAAAGACTCCTGAATTGGCAATTCAATCAAACAAAATGCATTTGTGGAAACATTTTATGTACTCAGGAAATACCAGGCTTTGGAAGGGATAATAATAAAAATGTTAATAATTCCATCTACTGAGTATCACATGCCAATCATTGTACTAATAGTTTAATTATGTATTCAGTAATTTTTATGCACATATTATGCTTTTCAGTCATTAAAGCCAACCTATGATATGAAAATTCACATTTCAGAAAAAAGAAAATGGAAGCTCAGAAAGGATTTCTCAGCTCTGGCAATTTCCAAAGACTGTAATCAGTAAATTATAGGTAGTTAGTAATAATGGGGAAGTAAAAGCCATAAAAAGCTGGGTTAAGAGTTCAGCTTTAAGGCAGGGATCCTAGTTTGCCCTTGTAATAACTAATCAGTTTTGGGTGATCAGCATAGAAATCCCAGGAAGGCAGCAACCAGATGTTGCTGTATCTAAGATGAGAGAAGGGCTGGCTAGGAAGAGATCAAAGCTATGCTTTATTTATTCATGTTATAGCCAATCTGGTTACACTGTACTAGTCAAAGAGTAGAAATAGAAGAATAATTTTAAAGAGTAAGAAAAAAGAAAAGGAACGTTCCTTAAACAGAATGTAATGATTAATAGCAACAGTTACTAAAAGACTCATGGATAAGTTTCATTAGAATAGTGGGAAAAAATTAAAATGTATACACAGGAACAAACTATGTGCTCTTTTAAGATGGAACTTAGATATCCAAATAAGAGCTGGAAGACACTCACTGCTAAAGTTGGAAGACATGGGTCATGAAGGATCAACAATGACCTTGGGATATGTAAATGCAGAAAAGACAAATTAATCATGGGAGATGAGGAAATAAAGGTGACTAGAAATAGCCATTTTGGACTATCAAGGTCAGATTGAAGTCAATCTGTCAGTCCAATGTGTGTATGGTATTTTGTGACCCCAGTAGACCACATATACTTATTTAGCTTTATATTAAATGCCCCAATATCTGATAAGCCCCCACATCATGGTTCATATAGTGATTATTTAGTCATAACTCTTAGTAAAATCATAGAGAAAAACTATCAACTTTGAATAGCGAGGCAAAAATATTTTTCCTTTTTATACTGTTTTGTATCTCCTTCTCATAGTAAATTCTCACAGAAATGCCTATAGCTTAGTAAGTCAAACCATCTCATAAAACTCAAATGCAATCCCACAACATACAAATATTAGGGGCAGGTTTGTCTAGATACAGAACAAAAGTGCATAAAGTGGGAGAAAATTAACACTTTAGAAATTCTTACTACATGGTAGGCAGCTTACACATATTATATATCACAATTAAATAAAAATAAGATTATTCCCATTTACAGATAAATATGAAAACGTATAATCAGAATAATCATTTCCTAATAAGCTGGGTACAGTGGCTCATGCCTGTAATTCCAGAACTTTGGGAGGCCAAGACAGGAGGATTGCTTGAGGCCAGAAGTTCTATACTAGCCTGGACAACATAGCCAGACCCTGTGTCTACAACATTTTTAAAAATTAACTGGGTATAGTAGTGCACATTCATGGTCCCAGATACTGGGAGGCTGAAGTGGGAGATACCTTAAGCCCAGAAATTCAAGGCTACAGTGAGTTCTGATCTAACCACTGTACACTAGTCTGGGTGACAGAGTGAGATCCTGCCTCAAATAAAATAAAATATAAAATAAAATAATAAAATATAAAAATTTCCTAATACACATTGGTACAGAAATTTAGCCCATTTCCATTAGAACAGAAATTTTAAGCTTTTAACAATATTCTGCATTATTAAGTAGAGAAGAGAATGGGCTGTGGATGCTTCTGAGTCTGGCCTTGCCCACAAAATACATTTTGCCATAGAAAGAGGATTGTGTAGAAGATAGTTCCAAGGTGATTTTTTCCACATAGCTAATTTGGCTTATTGAGAGCTTCCACTTCATATGTTCATAAAGTAAACAAATTCTAGGAGTTAATCAGAGACATGGCAGCAAATGGTTAACCATTTTTTAATGGTAAAATCCAACCTGATTTTCTGAGTTCTCAACTCTTTTATAACAATCATTTAAAAGTATCTAATTCTTGAACTCAAAATTAACTATAATTAAACAATGTGCCTATTGAATAGACATTGATCTGTGATTATACATTTTGTCACAAAAATCAATAAAGCTAAATGTAAACATGAAAATGAACAGAAACTATTGAATTATGCATCACATGGTGCAATCTTTATGTCAACATGAGCATGCAGAAAGGCCTGCCAGTGCTATGTATATGCTACTTGTGATTTACGAATTTATGCTTCTTCATTTATGTAAACTCAGTATTTAAAGGATTATTGTATTTTAGAGGTAGAGGAAATCTGAAATTGTTAGTCCACCCCACGTCATCATTGTGCTATGGAAACAAGCCTGGAATGGTTGAAGAATTCCATAAATGATCAGAACCAAATAATGGTAAGTTATCATGGAGATCAATATTATGTTTAATTTTATACAACCAGAAAATAAAAGAAAATACAGCACATCTTTGAACATAGAAATATCAATGGGTTGTGGTGTGTTTGACCATTGAGTTCTGAAAGTTACTGTGGCCTTGTATTTACAAACATTAAAGATAAAATTATTCTCCAAAACAATAATGTCCAATAGATTATTAATAAACATTTGAGATAGCTGTAAAAAAATACTGTGTTCTCTAGAGTTCATGAAAATTATGAGCTTAATTTCAATCCAACAGATGTAATTCTGAAAACTCTGATGATGTGTTGATAATAATTTGGCTAAGAATTTTTAAAGTATTGACAGGCAAAAATATAGATGAATTGTAATATATGAACTTCAAAGAATAAATGCACAATTACAAATTTTGATGTAGCAATTTATTTTTAAAAGTAATTTGAGGAATCACCAAATAATGTCAAAATCATGATTAGAAAACCAGCAATGAAACTTGAGACTACTGGTATGACAAATCCTGTTTCAGGCCTTGTTGATCTAGACTTACTTGCACAACCAGCATTTGCCAAAACAGGAAATAAGTGTTTCATATATACGGCTCTAACCTTTTCTCTCTCCACCTTCCTTCTTTCAGCAGATGAAACAAATACTTCATCCTGCTTTGGAAACCACTGGTAAGTGATACCTCCTTTGCTTCAAGGTGAACATTTTATTAGTTCTGAATATATCACTTTATCATTGACAAGGTGAACAACACATTATACCTTGTCAGTGATAAACTGATATATTCAGTATATTTTAACTATGATTTTCCAAAGTCTATTGATAACTTTTACCAGGAGTAATTATCTTAATATGTTTATTTTAAGCTGAGAAGCTAACATATAGACAGCTTTATTATTCCAAAAGGACTTTTATCCAGTTTGAAATTTAAATAAATTTTTACCTTTCATTCTAAAGTAATATAATTAATTCCCATGTCTATGACTTTTGGAAATAATTATACTGGAATTAGTTTTAGTAGAAAACTGAAAAACTATGAATATATGTGTGTGCATACTTTCACATCAGTAACTTTTTGTAACATTAAAACATACAGCTATATGAGAAGACATAGCAAAAGTTTCAAATTGGCCAAAAAATTATAGCACTGACCTTGAGGTTAAAAAGTATTTTATTAAAGATCATCAACATAAAATGCAATTTACATGATGAAATGCACTGAGATCAAAAACAAAAAAAAAAAGACTTTTAGAAGTGTTTCA
Source organism: Cacajao melanocephalus (assembly GCA_963573385.1). Classification (NCBI taxonomy): domain Eukaryota; kingdom Metazoa; phylum Chordata; class Mammalia; order Primates; family Pitheciidae; genus Cacajao; species Cacajao melanocephalus. The sequence goes on along the minus strand of CAUYLG010069502.1, from coordinate 1,996 downwards.
GTCAAAACTCAATCTACTCAGTCACGTTTATGCAGGTAATTTAAATATAATATCTATCATGCATATTTCTTCTAAGGAAGCAATTTCCACATACAGCTTCATATTCTGTAGCACATTAGAAGTGATTCTGGAGAATCAAATATTAGGAGACCACAGAACTACCTAATGACAACATGAAAGGAGTTATTTGCCACTAGAGGGAAGATTTTAAAGTAAAATGCTTTTCTTCCCTGTAGCTAAAAGCCATCCAGGAAACTCTGAGAGTATTTAACAATAGCCATAGAAGATCCGGTGTTGCCGCTTCTGCTAGTTAAAACCAAATCTAGAATGTCTGCCTGTACACTAAGACCTCTGAAAGTGGATCAAAAGAAATTAAATTGATGACAATGACAAGTTTCAAGCCTGAGAGTTACCCTACATTGATGAGTTCCGAGGTAAATTGGGGCTTCTGATTTGTAAGAGGCAGGGATGAATTGGGAGGAAGAGTGACGGAATTTTCAAGTAATGTAAATCTGATATTGCTAAGAATTTTAGCTGTTATTTATTGAATTCCAAGTAAAAGGGAAAAAATTCATTCTTGAAAAGAGAAAAAGTGCTTCTCAGGAACTGGCAAGGCAGCTACTCTTGTTTGCATATCTTTATTAATTTCTTGATGAAGTCTAGCAGTTTTGCAAACTTTGCATATTGGCATAGGCTGCTTTCCGTATCACAGATACATAATGAGATGAAAGAAAGCGATCAGAATAAAGATTAACTGTTAAATTTTAAGTAAGAAAATACTGCATCAAATACTTTTCTGTGCTGTGACTAGTACATAAATGTGTCTACACCTATAGTGCACACATTATACTCACATGTGTTAATAATTTTGACATCTTTTCTAATACACATAATCCTTTAAAATATTTCTATAGTCTATACTGCCTCCAATGTTTTGTTTTGTTTTGTTTTGTTTTTTGTTTTGAGACAGAGTCTCACTCTGTTGCCAGGCTGGAGTGCTCACTGCAACCTCTGCCTCCCAGGTTCAAGTGATTCTCCTGCCTCAGCCTCACGAGAAGCTGGGACTGCAGGTGCACACCACCACTCCCAGCTAATTTTAGTATTTTTAGTGGAGACAGGATTTTCACCATGTTGGCCAGGATGGTCTCAATCTCCTGACCTCGTGATCTGCCCGCCTCAGCCTTCCAAAGTATTGAGATTACAGGCATGAGCCACCATGCCCTGCCCTCTAATGCTTTTTAATGTTACCTTGTTTGATCTATCTCTTACATTTTCTATTCATATCCATCAGTTGATTTATCTGTTCCTACAATGATACTAAATTTTTGTCAACAAAGGTTTGAAGTCTATCTTAATAACTAGTATGAAAAGATAATCCAATTGATTTTTTTTTTTTGAGATGGAGTCTCACTCTGTCACTCAGGCCAGAGTGCAGCGGTGCAATCTCGGCTCACTGCAACCTCCACCTCCCAGTTTCCAGTGATCCTTCTGCCTCAGCCTCCTGAGTAGCTAGGATTGCAGGCACACACCACCATGCCCGGCTAATTTTGTATTTTTAGTAGAGTTGGGTTTCACCATGTTGCACAGGTCTCGAACTCCTGAGCTCAGGGAATCAGCCAGCCTTGGCCTCCCAAAGTGCTGTGTGATAGGTATAAGCCACCACACTTGGCCAATTCTTCTTGTAAAAGGTTACTTAGTTATTCATCAGCCACTCAATATTTGTACTGGAATTATAATAAATAATTATTAGATAGTTTAGGATTGATATATTTATGTTATCATGTACCTTTCAAAAGCATTGCAAAACTCTCAATTTATTCATATCTTCTACTGTATTCTTTTTTTTTTCCATTTCTTTTTTTTTTTTTTTATTGTATTTTAGGTTTTGGGGTACATGTGAAGAACATGCAAGATTGTTGCATAGGTACACACGTGGCAGTGTGATTTGCTGCTTTCCTCCCCTTCACCTATATCAGTGTGCTGTATCCAGGAAACC
>CAUYLG010069501.1:0-21131 GCA_963573385.1 Cacajao melanocephalus | reverse complement strand
TATATATATATATATGTATTGAGGAGCTTAATAAAATAGATTCCCAGTACATTGCAATGATAATTTTTAGCAGTGGTAGAAATACTTAATTCAAATTGAGATTTCCATAGCTTTAGGGGTACATGAAGACATCCCAAGAGCTATGCAGACTCAGAATCAATTTCCAAATTCTCACTCTCTCTGTATATATTTCTATATTTATTTGCTCAAAAGTGCACCTGAATCAAGCTCCTTCTCCTTATCTACCTTTTCTTTTATAGCTCCTTTTCTTCTGTCCTACAAAAAAGTGACAAATTTTTCATCCAACTCAAATTATAGTGTGGTACCTTGATTGCCCTGGGTATGGAAACCTCTGGGACACCAAGCAGAGGAAAGTCAAACTATGGGTATTTGAGAGAAAGAGAGACTCTCAAAGGAAATACTCTCTGTCAAAGGAAATACTACGAGTATTTTCCTTTAATCAAACTGGCATAAACCAAAGGTGTAGGGCATCATATCTTTCCCTGTCTTATGCTTATGTCTCTTAGGGACAAAATGTACCTTAAGCAGGTATGCTCACCTGTGTCGGGGTGTTTGGACTTCAGGAGTATCATGGAATTAGGCAGAAATGATGGCATTTTCCACCCATCTTCACAACTGGCAAAGAAGGCATTGTTCCTGAGGGAAGAGACGCTTGAGAATAAAGCAGGCCAGGTGCAGTGGCTCACGCCTGTAATCCCAGCACTTTGGGAGGCCAAGGCAGGCGTATCAGTTGAGGTCAGGAGTTAGAGATCAGCCTGACCAACATAGCGAAACCCCATCTTTACTAAAAATACAAAAATTACTTGGGCATGGTGGTGGGCACCAGTAATCCCAGCTACTTGGGAGGCTGAAGTAGGAGAATCGCTTGAACCCGGGAAGGGGAGGTGGAGGTTGCAGTGAGCTGAGATCGTGCCATTGTACTCCAGCCTGGGTTTCAGAGTCTCACTCTAAAGAGTGAGACTCCCTCTCAAAAAAAAAGACAGTAAAAAAAAGAGAACATCTCTTAGAAATATTGAAGATGGCATTAAGTTATTCATCCAGGTGGCAAACTCATGAGAGGTCTGTGTCTATCTTGAAATATTCAAGATTTGTAAGAAGTTGTACTGGGAAACACCAATGAACTATGAACCACACTTTCTCTGAAATTTCACCATCTCCATAATGAAAACAAGCTCAGTGAATACTCTCATTTATCTGCATTTTACTCTATGTCTCAGTAGTATAATTTGCATAATTTCAAAGTGAAAAGACCTACAATTTCTTCCAACAAATCAATGCTATGTTTTCTAATAAAGGAAACACATATTAGAGGTATGTTAGTGTTTTATATTTTATTAAATATTTACTCAGATTCATAGGAGAAACACTTCATTAATTTTTGCTAAAAGTTAGCAAAATATGATTTTTTATGAAGGTACAAGTCTCCTGCTCACTATCACTCATGAACCACTTTTCTGTTCCTGTATTAATTCCTGCCACGTAGTTATTAGGTATACAAGTCAGCTTGTATTACCATAACAAAATACCATGCACCAGGTGGCTTAAACAACAGACATTTGTTTTCTCATAACTCTGGAGGCTAGAAATCCAAGATTAGGGTGTCAGCATGGTCAAGTTCTGGTGTGGGCTCTCTTCCTGGCTGGCAGATGGCTGCCTTCCTGTTATATTCTCACATGTGGGGCAGCGGGAGAGAGAGAGAAAGAGAGAGAGAATGAGAGAGAGAGCGCGCACGAGCAAGAGCGTCTAGCATCTCATCCTCTTCTTTAAAGGGCACCAGTCCTATTGAAGTAGGACCCCAACCTGTGACCTCGTTTAACCTTTATCACCTCTTCACAGGCACTATTTCCAAATATAGTCAAATTGAGGGTTAAGCCTTCGAAATATAAATTTTGAGGGGACAAAGTTCAGTCCACAGAATTAGCGTTAAGTAGTTTAACAGGAATATGTTGCAGATTATACTCTTAACTAATGTGCTTAACAGTCCTTAATGTGCTTTCCATAATCTTGTTCTGTACTAATTGGTGACTAAGTTCTTTCTCTTGCTGTCAGCTTGCATAAAGTATTTAAACTATACTGTCAAAAGCAGAAATCTATTGGTTCAAAAGCAAATTTTTATTTTTTCCAAAATGTAAATCTAGTATGCAATGATCTGAACTTTAGAAAACTGGCTTGATTTAATTAGGATTAATTTGTCCCTTTCAGATGTTAATATACTAATTTCACTTCTTCTAAGTGCATTGTTTTCAGTCATATTTGGGAAGAAAGTATTAATATATACATGAATATCCCTAAGTGTCTGTCCTTCTGTCATTTCTTTACTCTGCATTTTGAGACATCCTTAAAAAATAAAATTTGGCATTATATATAGATCTCTGTTCACAGTCAAGGAGAAAAGCCCCCAAATGCACAATTTACAGTTTTATGTTTTTGTTTCTAACTCCAGTTTCATCTATTTTAGCTCCATAAGCAAGATACCTGTAAGTAAAAGGGTGACAGTATAACCAACAGCCATGTGATAAGTCTTGGCCAAGATTTTTTGGGTCATACTTCTTAGACACTTAAAAACTGAACTGTAATGATTAGGTAACGCGTTTCTTCTTCCTCCTCCTCCTCTTCTTCCTCCTCCTCCTCCTCCTCTTCTTTTGCTTCCTCTTCTGCTTCTTTCTTCTTCTTCTTCCTCTTCTTTCCTTTTTCCTCTTCTTCCTCTCCTCCTCCTCCTCCCTCTTCTTCTTCTTTTTGTAAGTTAGGTAGTTTTCAATTCTTTGTTTTCAATAAAATTAAAGGAGGACCTATCCAAGTTGTCAACAAATAGGTCAATAGTTTTTAAGAATAGATCACTATGTACTTTTAACTTATAATCAAGAAGGCATTCAAATAACGGTGTGACATTTTCATCAGAAAATGCTAACATTCTCATTACTTATTTAATTGAACAAGCTTTGTCAGAACTTATGTCTAAAAAAATTTAAAAAAAGGATAGAATTGATGCTGACTTCTGTCTCATTTTAATAGTGAGGAAGAGCCACAGATACACGAACTAATTTAAAAAGATGCATTGATTTAGTTTAATTTTTCAATAATACTTAACTTGCTGTGTTTTATAATTATTTATCAAAATATGCTATATATTATGTTGCTTTGGTCAGTTGTGTACTAAAAATCATTGTAAAGATAATTCAATCCAAAAAACTTCAAAATTTTAAAAAGGAATGATACAGATTTTTTGGTTGTCAAAAAAGAGCTTGTTGGTGAAGTTTTCAGACTGAGGGTGGGAGAGTAAATGTCAAATTGCCATGGTGCTTAGAGTCCGTTGGATACAAAGTGTGATATATTTTATTTAAAAATCAATATTTACAGTATGCTAGAAAGTACATATTTTGAAGGTATTCAAATTTATGATGAAAAATCTTAGGTATCTACTTGAAAATATGCAGAGCGATACATAGATTTTCAAAGTTCCTTTAGGAAGTATGAGAGAAATGAGTTTGAAGATCACTTATTTAACTGATCAGATCTTTACAGTTTTAACAGTTGATGGTGACAGACTTCACGGAGAAAAGTGGATAAAAAGAAGGGCGTATGTGGGTGTGTTGTTAATATGGGCTCTTGTGACAGAAAAGTAGACCTGGTGAAAGAAAATAACAAAATAACACATAATTCCCAAGTTTTTAATTTTTTTGGCCAGCACCTTTGAGAATAGCATATCCATTGTTTATGAACTTTGCCAAGTAGGTTTATGAAGTTGGTTTTTTTCTTTTTCTGGATGGGCCTAATTATGCTGGAGACCAATAATCCACTGTTATAACTGGATTATTACATGCCTCGCACTGTGCTAATTATTAGAGATACAGAGATGAACAAGGAGAGAAGATCCCTCAAGCATTCGATGGGATAGAAGAAAAGGGAAGTCAAACTAGACTAAGTTGGAAGTTAATGATGATGCATTTTAAGTATTTTTCATTTGTATCCCATATTTGACTACACAAAAAGCTTGAGATTGGGTAAAAATCTCCCTCACCAATGCAGGTGGGCATCATCCATGTTGAAGAATGGAGGAGGATGGAACAAAATGGTGGAAGGAAGGCTAATTTGCTCTCTCTTTTTTAAGCTGGGACATCTATCTTTTCCTGCTCTCTGACAACGGTGCTCTTAGTTCTTGGGCCTTTGGACTTGGACTGAATTGTACCACCAGCTTTTCTAAGTCTCCAGCTTGCAGACAGCAGATTGAGGGACTTTTGAGCCTCCATAATCGTGGGAGCCAATTCCATGTTTCTCTATCTCTATCTATACCTCCTATTGATTCTGTTTCTCTGGAGAACCCTGACTAATACAAATGGTTTATGGTATGAGGTTCCCTGAATCCTTGGGGTTTTGGATCTTGATGTTTAAAGTTAATGCTCTAAAATTTAAAAGAAAAAAAAAAAAGAGAATCCCGTTTTTTTTCTGTCAAAACTCTTGCCACTTACAATAGAGCCGTATCCCTAGTACCACCTGAATGTACCCAATTTCATCTGATTTAGGAAACTTAGCCCAAATAGGGTTGGGCCTAGTTATCTAGATGGGAGAAAGCCAGGCCCCTGTAGACCATGGTTTCTGCTGTGCATTTACCAAGCCCTCCTGTGTAGTTCATGATCCATGGCTTTTGTTCTGCCTGGATGGTCCTACCCTGATAACCCAGAAAGTGTCTGCTGACTGCTGAATGGTGGGTGAAAAAAAAAGGGCAACAGGAATTAGAAAGCACGTGGTTTAATAATTTTTTAAAAATTCCCGACCTTAATTGGGAAATGATGCATGTTTCTGGAATTTTCATCAAGAGATCTTGGTGTTTCCAGGAAGCTGGCTAACTACGCCTGATATAAAAAAAACTACAACCTACTCAATTACGTTGTAACTTGCCAGGAATTAAGTAATGGTGTTCTTGGAATTGGAGAGTACGATGTGATCAGTGTTTATCTGATGCTGTACTGAAGAGTCTGGGCTTAGCTTCCTGAGAAAAAATGGTAAAGTCTCTAGAATGGAGAGCAGCTCATCCAAGGGCCCAGTTTTGGGGGCATGGAGTTGATGGACTTCATGAGAAAGGCAAGACCCTTCACTCCTAGCTGTTTGATAGCAATTCTCAAACTTTAGTATGAATACAAGTCATTTAGGAAGATTGTTTAAAAATGTAGATTCCTAGAAACTCCATACAGATCATCTGATTCATAGATCTGAGTTGGGGCCTAGGAATTTACATTTTTACAGACTTCTTCTGCATCATGTTTTGAGACTATTAGACTCCTATTTGGAGAGCCTATGATAAATTTTTAATGATCATTGAAAATACCACCCTTAGATCCAGGCCAGAGGGGCTCTTGCCCTGGGGTCTGTGGTTTAGAGGGCCCTGCTCTGACCCTCCCCTGGCCATTATGGTCCCCTGGGATGAGAAGTCTGGAGGGATCCAAAGGGACATGCCAACCTTGAGAATGTGAGCAGGCTTCTAGACTGTGATCTGGAGAGAGAAAGAGAGGAGAGAGAGAGAGATTGATTTTGAAGAATTGGCTCCTGTAATTATAGAGGCTGAGAAATCCCACAATCTGCTATGTGCAAGCTGGAGCCCGGGAAAGCCAATGGTGTAGCTCAGTCCAAGTCAAAATGCCTGAGAACCGGGGAAACCAATGGTGTGAATCTCAGTTGAGGGCCAGAGAAGATGTGATGAGATGTCTCTGCTCGAGCAGGCAGGCAGCAAGCAAGTAAGGGCGAATTCCTCCTTCCTTTGCCTTTTGTTCTTTTCAGGCCCTCCGTAGAGTAGATGGTGCCCACTCACACTGGGGCGGACACCAACTTTACCCATCCACGGATTCAAATGCTAATCTCCTCTGGAAACACCCTCACAGACACACTCAGAAATCAAGTCTAATCCAAGCACCTGTGTCCAGTCAAGTTGCCACATGCAATTCACCATCACAGGCTCTGAGCTGGCTCCTGGCTGTGCATGGCTTCTTCCCTGGTCTGACCTCCTGGGGGCGTACCCTGCTGGGCACGTCCTTATGCCTGAGTAGTGGCCAAGGGGCAGCTGTTTGTAGGGGTGTGGATGGAGATGACTTGTGAGCTGCAGTGTGCACTAGTGGCCCCAGGAAGCCCCTCATTCATGGAGGGCTGGCTGCGGGAAAAGAAGGAGCGTGGGCTGTTGGCACTCCCTGTGCCACTGCATTCTTACCTTGGGTTTCTGGGTTGTTTTGAGGGTATATTTATCAGGTAAGAGAATAGGACCTTTCATTCAGCAGTTCGTTGGCTTTGATTTGTAACTTCTAAATAACTAGACGTATGGTTTGGGGACCTTCGTCTGTACTCTTGCTTTGGGCCCCACAGATGTTAGAGGCAGACCAGACCAACATTTCCAGACTAGTAACATCTTAGACTTGATTTCCTCTGAACAAGAATTGCCCTTCAAGCCAGGCCCCAGGAAGGGAAAAGTGGACAAAAGGTAAAGGAAATATGACCTCCAGGGTGGCAGGGCCCAGTGTGGGAAAGCCCAGCTTGTGTGGCAAGGCAAACCTTAGCGTGTCCTTTGCAAGCCCTGTCTGCATCTCAGGTGAAAAGTGAGAGAATGGGAGTGGGGCATAATTCTGTTTTTGCAGAACTGACAGATTTGAGCTATCTTGGGGGACCCAAAATCCAGGTTTTTCTAATTTCATTCTCTCCAGGACTCTAGCCTCCCCAGCATGAGTCAAGTTGTCCTAATTTTTCTTAGAATGAGATAATAGTCTGAAAATGTGAATACTTTTCTGGCTACCTTTAACATATTTTCAAAAACAATTGCACATAAAAAAGACTTGTTCAATTATTTTATAAGGGGATTAACAAAGGAAACTTTTAAAAATATATTTCACAAATTAGAATGTGTAAAAAGTAGTGACATGACAGTCACTACTTCAGGCCATATTCCACATACTTTAATAAAAATATTCCTTAAAACACCCAGTTACTTTCCTCCCATTAGATCTGCTATGTACAGTTGTCCAAGTTGTTGACTGTGTGAGAATACTTATTCCAAGAAATAAATGGGATCTAAAATCCAGCCTAGCATCTCCTTGTCAAGCTGAGGGCTCTGACATGGCCTGCATCCACCAGGAGGAAGGATGCTTTTTTCTAATCACAAAAGTGACAGCCTGCTTGTCAAACAATACACCTTGCTCATGAGAGGGACCTGTTTGCTGAGGTTACCCTCAAAATAACAGAGCTGAGGATGCTAAAATGATGCCATATGTTTTGGAATAGTGAAAGCTTTCTAGGGAGATGGTCATCTGGGAATTTGATTACGTGCCCTCTTTGCACCCCTGACTGCAGTGAAGAGAAAGAATGCCTTTCTGGGAAAAAAATCGCTGGCTAAAAACGAAACCAAACCAAAACAAAATGCCAAGAAACCCTGCAACAGCACAGCTGCTGTGATTTCTGTGGGTTCCAGAGAAAACAGGGGTTCACTGCTGCTTCAGCCTGTGTAATAGCCAGGTCCTAGGACAGAATTAACTAGAGTTAGAAAATAGAGTTAACAAGGTGAGTGCAGCTGGAGATGGAACATTTACTGCTTTTGATCTACTGACTTGGAATCAAGGAGGTAATTAGTGCAATGTGGATTAGCACTGGTCATGGACTAGAGGAGGACATCTCCTACCCTTGCCCAATCCTGGACCCCCTCTTGGGTCCTGCTGGAAGTCACAGTCCATTATTAGCAAAACCAAATAGCGTCAGCCTTGGCTCTGACTCTTCCAGCATCATCTCATTTTGATGAAAACCTGGCTGTCCCCTGGGAACACTGCCTTCCAATTCTGCCAGTATTCCCCTTGTCCCATGGTGGCTGTGGTTTGCTCCTCCAAGTTGTGCCATGGGGCCTGGAGGCGGGGTCTGTTTCTTTTTCACTCCCCATTACCACTTCTGCATGATTCTCTCTCTCCTCCCTAAAAATGTCCTGCATTGAATCTCAGGTCATTAGGTTATGTCACCTGACTTCTCATTTTGCTGACTTCTGTTATCCTGAGGTCATTCCCCCTGGTTCCTCAGTGTTCCTGCCTCACCATTGCATTCCTCTTCCTGTCTTAACTCTGGGCAAGTTCAGCATATACATAGATTGTCCCTCCATTTTCCTGGTCTCTCAGTTCCCTGCTGACCTCTCCTCTCACAATCTGGTCCTTCCCCTTTCATTCCCGTCATTCTGGACCCTGTCATTTCCCACAGCTGCATGGCCTTCACAGCTGCAAGGCATGCCTCTCGCTCTTGGACCCCTGCTTCCTCTCTTCCTAGCATGCTCCCTCAGTCACCCTGTCTGCTAGGACTGTCAAAGCAAAGTCCCACAAATTAGGTGGCTTAAAGAATAGAAATGTATTCTCACACAGTTCTGGAGGCTGGAAGCCTGAGATCAAGGTGTTGGTGGCGTTCGTACCATGTAGGGGTCTGCCCCAGGATGCTGTCCTGGACTCTGGTGACTTGCTGGCAATACTTGGGTTGTGGACTCATCACTCCAACTTCTGTCTTTGTGTTCACATGATGTTCTCCCTGTGTGCCTGTCTGTATCCAAATTTCCTATTTTTATAAGGACACCAGTCATTCTGGATTAGGGCTCCCTCTTATCTTAACTAATTAGGATATATCAGCAATGACCCTATTTCCTAGTAAGGTAACATTTTGAGCTACCAGAGGTTAGGACTTCAACATTTAAATTTTTGGGGGGTGGGATATACAATTTAACCCCTAACATGCTCCATCTCCAGCAGTCCTTCCACTGTCATCTTAAATTCATCAAGATGAATAAACCTTTAATGCTGCTTGGCAAACATACTCTCTGATATGGTTTGGCTATGTCCCCACCCAAATCTCATCTTGAACAGTAGCTCCCGTAATCCGCATGTGTTGTGGGAGAGACCTGGTAGGAGGTAATTGAATCATGGGGACAGGCTTTTCCTATGCTGTTTTTGTGATAGTGAATAAGTCTCACGAGATCTGATGGTTTTTTATAAAGGGCAGTTCCCCTAAACACACTCTCTTGCCTTCCGCTATGTAAGATGTGCCTTTGTTCCTCCTTTGCCTTCCGTCATGATTGTGAGGCCTCCCCAGTCATGTGGAACTGTGAGTCCATTCAGCCTCTTTTTCTTTATAAATTATCCAGTCTCAGATATTTCTTCATAGCAGTATGAGAATGAACTAATATACTCCTCTATGTCATCAGTTTTTCCCGTCTTGTACTCATCATTACTGACATCATATAAAGATGCTCTTATTTCCTTCATATTAATTATATTAAAAACTTTCTCGACCCCACATCCATCCGTAGCTATCCTGGCTCTACTATCTCTGCCGCTCTTCACTGCACTATTCTGGGGCTGTCTATACTGACTGCCTTCAGTTCTTCTCCTCACATTCCCTTCAGTCCCTTCCAATCAAGCTTTTGCTCCCCACTACTCCTCTGAAAGTTCTAATCTCAAGATTAACATAGTTTATAGTGTTAGCAAGTTTCTTCTTTTTTATCATGATTATCCTCTATGAAAAACTGAACTTACTCCCATTTATTGCATGTGTTAAGTGATGAGGTTTGTACAAAGCTCAGGAAAACAACAACAAGAAGGTGAAATAATGAACAATATATAGATTGGCAGAAAAATACAGAATGAAAAAAGTGTTTAGAAGAAAGTAATCCCTTTATAGTATTAGCCACTCGATAGAGATTTGATTTCTAGCATTTATATTTACACATTTTAACCAATTACTTTGCCCACTTGGAGCACATGGACGTGTTTATATCAACCACTCTGTGTCCTTCCAGGTTCTCCCTGCATGGCTGTCTTGATCTCTGGCAATTTGGAATCCCAAGCCCTTTCTGGGGTTATTACCTAGCCCCCAGGGCAGCCCTCTCTAGGGATCCACAGTGGAGGAGGGAAGAAGAGGAGGTGGTGGTGGTAAAGGGGATGGGAGCAGGAGGATTTAGTGGAACAAAGGATGAGAGAAAATAAGAAAGAAGAAAAAGCAGCAGACCCAGACAACACGTGCTATAGCCATAAAAACTGTTTTCTGTACTGTCTGTTGCAATTAAAATTTTAAAACGTGCTTACCTTTTTTTTTTTATTTTTTTCTTAAATGAACAAACTCCTTCAGGGGGTGGATTGTATAGTTTCTGGCATGCTACAGGGAAGAAAAAGTCCATCTCAATACTTTATAGGCATGCTTTGAATTCAGAACTTTACAGTTCTTCAGAAACAACTAATGAAAAATTAGCGCTGTTGGGATGACTGTGAGTCACTTCCCCACCCTATGATTCACTAAGTCAAAAATGCTGGACATGCGTTCAGGGGAGAAGGACTTTTGATTTTGAGGATTCATGAGCTGATTCAGTACTGTCTTTATGTTTTGATACTATCTATTTGAGTCTGAGCTTTGAGGTGTTTTGGCTCCATAAAGCAGCATCAAGGAAAGGGATCAGAGGATGGAAAAAGCCAGCATGAGTGAGGGTTTGTTAGCTAAAAGCGTCCGGTTCTTGCATAATGTCAGAAAGCAAGGATAGACAGCTACTGACAGCATGGATGCTGAGGAAAGCAGAACTACTTTCAAATCCAGATAACTCCAGTTGCTTGCTTTCCTATGACTACTCTTAACAGAAATATTCATAGTGGCTCAAGAATGACAGCAAAATAAATATCCTTGGGCTCCCCACTGGTTTAAATCCCTCCACAAAAAACCTTGTCACTGATATTTGCTAAAATTCATCCAAAGAAACACTGATAAATGCTATATGTTTAGAAAACATTATATAAAATATACAAATAAATAAGCCAAACAGTAATTGGTCCCTTAAATTATTTTAAGGAGGTAAAATTTTCTAACATCTTAATTGCTACCTGTCAGAGGCATTTCAACCAGAGCAATTCCATCTTGATTAGGGGGTGGGTAGAATAAGGCTGAGACCTACTGGGCTGCTTTCCCAGGAGGTTAAGGCATTCCTGGAGACAGGGTAAGATAGGAGGTCGGCACAAGATACCAGTTACAAAGACCTCGCCGATAAAACAGCATGTGTAAATAAGCTGTCCAAAACCTACCAAAACTAAGATGGCAATGAAAGTGACCTCTGGTTGTCGCACTGCTCATTATACACTAATTATATAATGCATTAGCATACTAAAGACACTGCCACCAGTGCCATACAGTTTACAAATACCATGGCAACATCAGGAAGTTACCCTATATGGTCTGAAAAGGCAGGGGTAAACCTCAGTTCCGGGAATTGCCCACCCCTTTCCTGGAAACTCATGAATAGTCAACCCCTTGTTTAGCATATAATCAAGAAGTAACAATAAGAACCATCAGTTGAGCAACCTACATTGCTGTTCCACCTATGGAGTAGCCATTCTTGATTCCTTTACTTTCCTGATAAACTTGCTTTCTCTTTACTGTATGAACTTGCCCCAAATTCTTTCTTGCATGAGGTCTAAGAACTCTCTCTTGGAGTCTAAATTGGGACACCTTTCCAATAAAAAACATTTAACTTTGCTACTAGGTCATGACATTCTGGAAGGTTTCTTTGGAACGATGTCCTAGTTTGAGCCCCCAGTTTGATAGTAGAAGTTGAGTATCCTTAATCAAAAACATCTGAAACCTGAAATGCTCCAAAATTTGGAATTTTTGAGTGCCAACATTGTACTCAAAGAAAATGCTCATTGGAGCATTTCAGATTTTATATTTTTTTAATTAGGGATGTTCAACCAGGAAGTATAATGCAAATAGTCCAAAATTGGAAAAAAAATCAAAATTGGAAACATTTCTCATCCCATGCATTTCAGATAAGGGATACTCACCTTGTAAAACTTGAACATTCTTGTTAGTAGAGCGTTACATGTAATGAATGAGATGAATATCTTTTTTTTGGTTTGTTTTTCTGTTTTAAGGAACTAAATGTTCAGAAATTGTTAGCATACACTCAGTTACACAGATGTTAAATACTAATTGGATTGCAACTCTGGTTTTATTTTCATCTAGATTATTTTGATTTACCTGTGACATTATTTCATATCATTACTCACAAGAAACCTACCTTTTTGCTTGGTACTGAGTGCGAACCAGTGGAAAGAAATGGAGATATCTGAGAAACTACCAGCTGGTAACCAATATATACACTTGAGACACATCTATGTATTTTTCAGATTGGAACTGTGAGTGACTATAGGTGCCAAAATAGGAAATTTGGTGTTAAATCCCTCCTATCTTGTGTGATAGTGTATTTTAGGATTGCTGAATTCATGGGGAGAAAAAGCATACTGCTAAACCAAAATTCATAAGTACAGTTGAAAAGTTAAAAAGTTATACTCCTGTTTTTGAAATTTTACCCCAAATTTTGACAACAACAACAAAACTGCTTGGTTAAGTTTATTAGATTAAAAATATTGCTAAAAATCAGGCTAAATATGCATGCAAAGTTCCTTCTGATACGATCTGGCTGAAAAACAGTAAAAATCAATAGATTATAAACTAAATCATGCCTTGAGCTGTGAAAGAGGAAATGACCATCACAAGTAAACTGATAGGCACGAGGTCTCTATAGGCAATGACTTACATATGTTGAAAGATGGAAGAAACATTATAGATAATTGGAGTTGAAGCCCTTCACAAACATTAGAAACCAAGAGATTGAGGTGCAAAGGGATTGCTTGACTTGCCCAGGGTCCCATGACTTGTTAGTGGCAGAGCCAGGCTGGAATTTGACTGTGGATTCTAGGAAAGAACAACTTTATTATACCATGCCAGGCCAGCACCAAAATTCCAGGACAGCTTTTGCAAGTGTTACGTTTAACCATGGTTCTTAATTACTAGCTGGTAAGGAATTTGCACAGAATCATATAGATGTAGATCAAAATCACATAATTAAATATTTCACAAGTGGTGAATTACATGTATGTGTGCGTATATACATATATGTGTGTATACATATGAATGAGAGAATTAAATTTACTTTAAAAATATATTTAATTATTTAAAAAAAAAGCCTTGAGATCATCTATTGAGATGATCAGTGCTGGGAAAACAGTGATGTTATAAAAAGATGACTAGATGTCTGCAGGAACTGACCTCCCATCTTGCCCTGCCATGCATTAGCTGTGGAATTGCGTCATTTTCCAGTGAGTAAAACAGGGATGTTGACAATTGCTCTACCTCCAAGAAACACTCTGAGGATAAATAAAATAGAATAAGTGGAGTGTCCTCAGGGTTTCATACCTTCCTAAAAGAATTAAAATAGGAGAATTAGGCATTAGACCACAACTTGTTTAACTTATGGTGCTGATGACAACAAGTTTTCTCATAGTTATGAGTCAGTGATTCTCAGGAACTCCTTTTCATACCACTTAACCTTTAAAATGTTTGCTTTATTTAACCTTAGATTTAGAAGACCGAGAAATCACCTAGAAATTTCTCCTCTCAGTTTAAGTACCCCCTCTTAGAAATGCTGATAAAGAACTTATTCCTATACAAGGTGGTTTATTCCATGGCTGAAAAGGCACAACATACAAAAATGTTCATGTTATTGAACAAAAATTTATCTCAGTGTAATTTTTTTGTTATTCATTTTTATTTATTTTTTTATTTCTCTATAGGTTATTGGGGTACAGGTGATGCTTGGTTACGTGAGTAAGTTCTTTAGTGGTGATTTGTGAGATTTTGGTATGCCCATCAACCAAGCAGTATACACTGCACCCTATTTGTAGTCTTTTATCCCTCACCTCCCTCCCACCCTTTCCTCCAAGTCCGCAAAGTCCATTGTGTCATTCTTATGCCTTCATTTTCTCATAGTTTAGCTCCCACATATCAGTGAGAACATACGATGTTTGGTTTTCCATTCCTGAGTTACTTAACTTAGAATAATAGTTTCCAATCTCACCTAGGTCACTGTGAATGTTGTTAATTCATTCCTTTTTAGGCTGAGTAGTATTCCATCATATATATTATGGATTCCATCATATATACATGATATATATATATATATATATGATGGAATCCATATATATATATATTCCATCATGTATATATAATGGAATCCATATATATATATATATTCCATCATGTATATATGATGCAATCCATATATATATATATGATGAAATATATGTATATATATATATCACCATTCTTTATCCACTTGTTGACTGATTTGCGTTTGAGTTGGTTCTATGATTTTGCAATTGTGAATTGTGCTGCTATAAACATGGCTGTGCAAAAGTATCTTTTTCGTATAATGACTTCTTTCCCTCTGGGTAGACACCCAGTAGTGGGATTGCTGGATCAAATGGCAGTTCTACTTTTAGTTCTTTGAGGAATCTCCACATTGTTTTGCATTGTGCTTGTACTAGTTTACATTCCCACCAGCAGTGTAAAAGTGTCCCCTGATCACTGCATTCATGCTAACATCTACTGTTTTTGATTTTTTTGATTATGGCCATTCTTGCAGGAGTAAGGTGTTATCACATTGTGGTTTTGATTTGCATTTCCTGATCATTAGTGTTGTTGAACTTTTTTCATGTGCTTGTTGACAATTTGTGTATTTTCTTTTGAGAATTGTCTGTTCATATCCTTAGCCCACTTTGTGATGGTGTCATTTGTTTTTTTCCTGTTGATTTGTTTGAGTTTGTTGTAGATTCTAGTTATTAGTGTTTTTTCAGATATATACATTATGAAGATTTTCTCCCACTCTGTGGGTTGTCTGTTTACTCTGCTGACTGTTCCTTTTGCCGTGCAAAAGCTCTTTAGTTAAATTAAGTCCCAGCTATTGATCTTCATTTTTATTGGATTTGCTTTTGGGTTCTTGGTCATGAAATCCTTGCCTAAGCTTATCTCAGTGTAATTTTAAACTATAGTCATAGCTTTTTGTTTCAAATTATAGATTTTATCAATTCTTAAATTATTTTAATTCAACTATCAAGTTTCTCCTAAAATTTCAATGTTATAGTAAGAAAGAAGATAGCATTATTAAGTGGCTACTGTGTGATATTAACACTTTTGTCTAGGTGTTTTCAATTAAACTCAAAATAAGTCAAGGCCAAGTAGCCTCCATTCTTGCATTGATGAGACTAGGAAAGTGGCCAAAATCACAAGCTCTGGATTTAAACACGCCTGGATTTAAGTCTTGGTTCTACTACTTACTAACTGTATAAATTGCAGAAGTTACTTAGCTCCTTAAGTCTTAGCTTCCTTGTTGGTGAATTTTAGAAGTAATAACTCTAATGATAAAGTGGTTGTTATGAGGTTAAAAAATATAATGCCTGGGCAAAATGATGAAACCCCATCTCTACAAAAAATATAAAAATTAGCCAAGCATGGTGATGTGCCTGTAGTCTCAGCTATCGGGAGGCTGAGGTGGGAGGATCACTTGAGCCTGGGACGGGGAGGTTGCAATGAGCCAAGATTGCGCCATTGTACTCTAGCCTGGGCAACAGAGCAAGATGCTATCTCAAAAAAAAAAAAAAAAAAAAAATATATATATATATATATATATGTGTGTGTGTGTGTGTATCATGTGACTACATGTATACACATATATATATGTATCACGTGACTACATAATGCATAATGACTATTCAATAAATGTAAGCTATTGGTATTACTAGTCTTTTTTTTTTTTTTTAGCCTCAGCACAAGACCTTACTTTTATCCCAAATACTTGTATTTTCTTTATTTTGGGCCTGATTTCTATCTGAAGAAATAGTTTTGAATTGTCTCCTGGTGTATTAGCTCTCTCTCCCTAATTTTTTAATTCAAATATTCATAAACATGCATTCTGTGGTTTTCATGTTTTTGACAAAAATATTGAACAGGAATGAGCAAATCATAAATTCTTGGAGTTACCTTTTAAGGTTGAATTCAAGTCTTTGGCCAGTATTCTTTGGGTGACATTGATTGCCTAACTATGAAGCAAAGCACCAGTCATCTTGCTCTTACCTGGCCCTCATTCCTCCATCTTAACAACAAAAGGTGTGCATCATGATATTTGTCTATGTCATGCTAAAACCAAGCCATACCATGTACATGCCTTCCTCCTGACATAGAGGCAACCAAATCTAATAAAGATGTGACTGGTTGGCATGACTTGTTCTTAGTGGATTCACACTCATTGCCAGTGGTTAGTATTTGCTTACTGTATCTTGCTTACAAATCATCCATTTTAGAATTTTGTTTGGCATCTGTGTAAGGCTCATCAGTTTACATATAAATCTCATTCTTTCACTATTTTTAGAAGTAGAAACATTTTCTAGCCATTAGTCACCTTTTCCGTTCTCCTTGATTCTCAGGAACAGTTCTCTGATCTCGTCTGCAAACTCTTTTGATGCTTTGGGATAGAATTTGTATTAACTGAAATTTTGCACTCATTTAGAGTAAGTGAAGATTTCTCTTACTATCTCTTTTTCTATTGTAGGTTTTAATTCTCTCTTCATAATGTCTGCTTCACAAATGATGTTCGTTCTCTCTTAGAATATGGAAGTAAAGTAGAAAATGGAATAGTTTTTTGATTATGCTATCATTTGTTAAAGTTATATTGTTTCTTTTGTGTTTTTTTGTTTTTTGAGATAAGGTCTTGCCCTGTGGCCCAGGCTGGAGTGCAGTGGTGTGAACGTGGCAAGGGAGGGTTTACTTCCTGGGCTCAAGTGATCCTCCTACTTCAGCCTCCTGAGTAGCTGGGAACACAGGTGTGTGCTACCACACCTGGCTAATTTTTTTACAATGTTTTTATAGAGATGGAGTCTCACTTTGTTCCCCAGGCTAGTGGGCAAGCGATCCTCCTGGGCTCAAGCGATCCTCCTGTCTTGGCCTCCCAAAGCGTTAGGATTACAGATGTCAGCCACCATGCTCAGCCTAAGGTTATATTGTCTGAGATGTAGCATAGCTTTTTATTCCCAGATCTTTTCTTGACTACAGTGATTAAAAAGAAAAACAGCTTTCTTGTTGTCTTTTGTGTTTATCTCAGCCCCTACTTTATTTTAATACTTTATTCTCATAATACTCCAAACAGTTTTTCCCTTTCTTTCATTGCATACTTGGCTCTGTCCACCCCATCCATCCTCTGAGCCACAGGAACTTGAGTCTTCTGACTCCATATCTAACACTCCTTTCACCTCCTCTCTGGAGCTCTCTGCTCCCAAACTACTTCTCTATTCTTGCTGTTTATGTTTTCAGCTCAGGATTAGGACCTCATTTATGGTCAATTATCTGAGATTATCCATATTATATTTTCTTTTCAGACTGCATATCTTTCCTCCTAAACAGGATCCTTTTTGTAATGCTGAAGTAATCCTGTTTTCAGAGTCTACATTCCTCTTCTAAACATATTCCCTTGGGCGCTATTAATTTTCCTTACTTTTTATGAAGCCTCCTTTCTGAAGGCCTAACCATTACCTTTTTCACTGTTAGGAAACATCAAGGCCATTTTATCCCAAGGTTTCCTTGTTTCTACATTTGATGCCTCTTTCTTTCTTGTTGGAATCCAGGATAGAAGTTTCCCAAATGTATTCCTTTACCTGTGGAGGGAAAATTGTCAGCAACATGAGCCAAGAACAGACCCTCCTTCTGCTTTGTGCTGGGTTGAATGTGTGCCTTTCCCCAACTGAAGTCCACCTGGAGCCTGTGAATATGACCTTATTTGAAAATGTAGTCTTTGCAGATGTAATCAAGTTAAGATGAGTCATATTGGAATACAATGGACCCTAAATCCAATATAACTTGATCCTTATAAAATGAGGGCCTTTGGGATGCAGGGACATAGATAGGGAGAAGGTCGTAGGTGGAGACTGGAGTGATGTATCTAGAAGTCAGGGAGCACCAAGGGTGGCAAGCAACTGCCAGAAGCTAGGAAGGGGCAAAGAAGGTTCCCTAGAGGCATCAGAGGAAAACATCATCCTGCCAGAACTTTAGTTTCAGACTGCTAGCTGCCAACACTGAGATAATAATTTTTTTGTTGTTTTAAGCCACCTAGTTTGTGGTAATTTGTTATGGCAGCATCACATAATCAATACAAGTGGTTAATAGCAGGATACCACTAGCAGGTTCCACGTGGCCAATTCTATAGCAGTTTTGCTACATCTATCAGAAGATAGCATGGCTATGTGACAAGAACATAGACTTTAGACTTGAAGACCCATGCTCAAGCCTTGGACCTACCACCTTGGTGATCTGGGTGATCTGGGGCTGTTAAAAGAAAAATTTTGGACAAACTGAATTTCAGAGAGTTTAATTGAGGAAGGAATGATTCATAAACTGGGCAATCCCCAAACCAGAATAGATTCAGACAGACTCACGTGAAAAGGATTTAAGAACAGAAAAACGAAAGTGAAACAGAAGTGAGGAATAGAAACAGCTGGATTGTTACAGCTTGATGTTTGTCTTATTTGAACATGGTTTAATCTGTTGGCCATCTGTAATTGGCTGAAACTCAGTGATTGGTACAAGAGCAGGTTACAGTCTGTTGATACATTCAGTTAGGTTACAGTTCACTATGTGCAGAGAAAACCTTTAGCCTGAACGTAAAAGTATATAAGGAGGCAGTGTTAGGCTAAACTTAATTTAACAGGGCATGGTCAATTAATCACTTATAACTTCCATAAAATGATGATAATGTATTATTCATCTGATAAGGCTTCTGTGAGGCTGAAGAAAATGTGAGAAAGCACATTTTAAGTTATAAAGCCCCAACAGAGGCTATTATATAGAGCACCCTTGACATAAGTAACTCCATCTTAGAAAAAGACTCTGTCTTATATTTCACGGGACACTTTGCCAACAGGGATATGATATTTTCTTAACAAATTTATAATAAATAAAGACTGCATCCAACCAGATGAGGGCATAAACAAGCATGCTCTTCCACTACCTGTCCTCAGATGGCCATAAAAACAGCAGGGCTTCAGCAGCTCGAAGCAGCCATCTTAACTGACACTCCCTTGCTGTCACCAGTTATCAACACCTGGCATCTGCTGCTGAAGGCTCTGCCCACATCAAAGACTTTTCTTTTCAAGATTTGTGGACCACCCAGCACAGACCAGGAGATTCTTCCTGTCTTCATCGTCATTTTCCATGGACTAGTTCATTAACCCTTTTTCCTATCCCCTTTCTCTTGATGTTAAATATTACTTTGATGTGGAATGTTTAATCTTAACATTTATATATTGATGAAATATACTACTATGTATAGTTTGCAATATTGACTGACTTGTGAAGTGGCTTGGGCCTGTGTGCTCTGACTACTAAGTGAACAAGAAGTCTTAGGAGAGAGTTGCTTCTTTGAAAACTTGTGGTTTTGTCATTAAAATAGCATCTGTAAAAATCTGACATGGTGAAAGACACAAATATGCAAAGACAAAAACATGGCCTTGCCCTGCTCATGAGAGCCATCTAGCATTGTTTTACCCAACTTCCTTCATCTGGCTGGCTATCTGTATTATAGTACTTTAAAGACACTACTTCCATTTCTTTCTGGATTTATCCCCTTTTAAATACTTCTACACTCAGATTTTAAATTCTCATTGGAATATATACATTCTTGACATACAATTTTCCTATCTTATCCTTTCATTGAAACGTTTTCCTTTTGAACAAGGTGTACGTGCTCTCTCATTGTATTCCAGGCATGAATCTCATTAATAAATCTCAATGATCCTGAGACAGTATTTACCAATCCTTATCTAAAAATCTTCAAAGTATAGATACTGTGTGCGTTTAACATATACACATTTGAGTTCTAGTTTTTTAGATCTACTTCTATGACATCTCTTGAGAATTATAAGGTATCTCTTCTATGGGATGCTTGCAGTCTTTCATTGTGTCTGGTTTAGAGTAGTTTATGTCTGATTTATCTTTTCCTCAGATTTGATCTCTTTTTCACTCTTGGGCTGGGTATGTCTTTTTGCCCCTCCCTCTCCCCCAGCCCCCACCACCCAGTGGATTTGAACATAACCTTCTTCAGATTTTCTTCTGGCTGATTTTCCATTATTTTGCTTCATGCGATTTTGTTGTTGGGCAGACATTACTCTGAGTTAGAATATCATGGTATAGTTTTAAAAAACTTTTTTGAAAAAGCCCCCCCCTTTTTCCTTGAAGCCTAAAAAAAAAGTAGATTTAAGATGGAATCCCCCACCACACACCACCCCAAAATCTGAGAGGCTGTCATATGGAGAAGGGATTAGACTCATCCTACACAGAACAAGGTGTGGAGATTACAGAGGCAGATGTGACCCTAACAATAATAAAAACTTTTCTAATGATCAGAGCTGTCCAAAAACAGAATGGCATGCCTCGTGAGGCAGAGAGCTCTATTTCTGGAAATGTCCTGAAATGGAGATTCCCGTGCAAGTGATTCATCGAGGGAGTGGGCTCAGGAAAAGCCAGTGGAGTAAGCTGAGCAGGGGAGGGGGGGTAGGGGGAAGAAGCTGGGCAAAGATGTGGGTATGCTAAAGTTTGACCCCAACCTGATCTCACAGGAGTTCTGGGGCATGAATGGTATCACAGAATTGTCCTCTCTTGGGTCTTTTGTGCTTCCTTATCAGTCAGTCATTGCCTGTATGCTGCCCATGGAGGGTGTGTGTATGGGGTAGGGAGGCATACACCTTACAGGCATTTCTAGGCAAGGTAGTTGCACTGAAGGCAATTCTTAGGTTAAAAGTACAGCTGTAAGTTGCCAACAGCTAACATTCATACGGCTGGGAAATGCAGGCATTTACCAGATAAACAGGATCTGAGTAGGCCCCAATAACATTTACTACAAAGAGGAAGAATTTTGTGGTAGCTTTACTATTTTTTTTAAAACAGGATCTTCCTGTCACCCAGGCTGGAATGCAGTGGTGCAATCGCAGCTCACTGCAGTCTTGATCTCTCAGGCTCAAGTGATCCTCCCACCTCAGCCTCCTGAGTAGCTAAGACCATAGGTGCACCACCATGCCCAGCTAATTTTTTATTTTTATTTTTGTAGGGATAAGGTCTCCTTATGTTGCCAAAGTTGATCTCGAACTCCTGTGCTGAAGTAATCTTCCCACCTCAGCCTCCTAAAATGTTGAAATTAAAGGTGTGAGCCATTGCACCTGGCCAACACTGCCTTTCATATATATATATATATATAT
>CAUYLG010069500.1:0-12573 GCA_963573385.1 Cacajao melanocephalus | reverse complement strand
TGTGGCACATATACACTATGGAATACTATGCAGCCATAAGAAATGATGAGTTCATGTCCTTTGTAGGGACATAGATGAATCTGGAAACCATCATTCTCAGCAAACTGACACAAGAACAGAAAATCAAACACTGCATGTTCTGACTCACAGGCAGGTGTTGAACAGTGAGAACACATGGACACAGGGAGGGGAGCATCACACACTGGGGTCTGTTGCAGCGGAATAGGGGAGGGACAGCAGGGGGTAGGGAGGTTGGGGAGGGATAACACAGCGAGAAATGCCAGATAAAGGTGACGGGGTATGGAGGCAGCAAACCACATTGCCATGTAAGTACCTATGCAACAATCCTGCATGTTCTGCACATGTACCCCAGAACCTAAAGTGCAATAATACAAATATATATATATATAATATATATATAATAGCTACTTGTGGTGATAGCCAGTAGTTTCAAAAGATGAAAACAGCTCAAAAAGGGGGAGGTACTGTCTTATTTTAATGCCTTTCTGGGCCTGATAATTTGAGGAAGTGCTGCCTTGATAATTTGAAAGAGCTCATATTCCTCAGATAAAAGTCGTTTTCTTTCCTCAATCCCATATATAAATTGCTTAAGGAGCTGTCAATGCGAAAATTGCATTATTGGGTATTTCACATTGTCCCAAATTTGCTGTCTATCCATTGATTATTTTTTTACTAACCTATTTTTTTTTTCTAGAGGTTTTCTCCTAAGGTAATGGCTCCACCAGAATTCTAGGATCTCTTTCTGTCTACTGCCCTCCTGTTAAAAATCTTTAATTTTCATTGTGTTCTTTAACTCTTTTTCCTTCTTACATGTCCCCTTTGAAAGAATTCTCTAGTGTGTAAATTAATGTAGTAATGGGTTAAGGAAGTGCTACCCTGATTTATAACTGTAGGAGACTAGAATATGCCATCCTAAAATATGTCTCTGTAACCAAAATGTAGGTTCAGTCATTCACCACTTACAGAGTCCAATTAATAAGAGCAACGTCTGGTATAAAGAAAGTGACTTTTATTCCAAAGTTAGCTCAGGGAAAGAAATACAGGTTCCTGCCTTAAGGGTACTGCTTTACTCTTGAAGCAGAAAGTAGACACTTTAAAAGAGAAACTTGGCATGAAAGACACACAGGGAGAGAAATGCAGGTGGGAGTCTGTGTGACTCACTTTAGTGCTTTATCTGCTGAGCCGTAAAGGTGGTACCATTGTGGGCAGGAGGAGGCTGTACTTTTGGTTGTAAACTGATTATCATCTCTCAGGGCAATCTCCTGGTGGGAGAGAATCCTGCTCTGAAGCTTTTAAGTTACCACACAGTTAGATAAGCTTGCCGTGTAGGGAGTGTCTCATGAAGGAAAGGTAAAAGGTTATAATATTGCATGTCTAAAGAACTGAGTAGGAAGTGGGGGTCTTAGACAAGAGAAGAGAGGAGAAAGGCTAATTAAACTATTACTTAGAGAAACGAGGGTACTTGATTATAAATCCCCATTGTCAAGTTTTATGCCATTTCTATGAGATTTGGGTACCATATTCATCCTGGCTACTTCCTGCTGAAAGGGGGCATAGTTATAGGATATCAGTCTGAAGCTGATCTATTTGGAGCTGGAAATATTCATAAGTACCAGGACTTAAAAATGATATTTGTTGGACCATTATGGTATGAGGTCTGAAAAGTTTCTGGGAAAGCCTGTTTTGCATTCCCATATAGAGGGTGCAACAGCAGTAAAATCTACAGCAGAGAAATATGCCTGTTTTTGCAACCAGAGCCAAAATTATAAGTAGCTTCCACTACCAGGATGGTCCTGACCCAAACCAGGATTCTAATCGTTAATCTAGTGACAATGTGAGGTGAAGACAAAGCTTTGATTTATTGATGTATATCTCATGGAGTATCAACACATTTCCCAAATTAACTAGGAAGCATATGACATAAAACTTGACAGTGGGGAATTATAACTAAGTACTCCCATTTTTCAAAGTAATAGTTTAATTAGCCCTTTTCTCTCTTCTCTTGTCTTTCTCAGACACCCACTTCCAAAATGGTAGGTGAAATTTGAGGTAGAGCTAGGATTGGAGTGGTTAGTATAATACAGGAGGAAAGTCAGCAGGGACTGTCTTTGCGTTAGTTACTATCCTGCTTTTATGGAGGGGAAATTGCTTACAAGCAGGGATTAGACATGCACAAAAATGTGTTGCAGGCTGATTTTTACCTCTTAACTAGTTTAGTCTTTCCATACTCAGATCACTTATTGAAATGTCCTCATCATGTATCCGTCCTCCAATTCCTTCCTTTCCACACATGATTTATTTCCTTATTTGAGTGTTGCCCAAGCTAGCTTCAAGGTTAGAAAGTGTCTGATATAGCTATTCATAATTCCACTCTGGGAACTGCAAAGGCTTAACTGAAGAAAATAATTGCCAGAAATGTTTACATTTTAATTTAGATAAGTTCTTAATAATCCAAAGTCAAATATTCTCAATGAAGCCAGTGAGTTAATAGAAGAAATTTGAACATAGAGTCAGGGATGAGAGGAAATAAGACTTCTCGTAGAATTCAAAATGATCCCAGGTGATGTACATCTGGTTGGATGATGTAATGTGAATATACTAAATAAACTGTGTTTTTAACTTAATTCCTCAGTCCAAATATTGAAGAGTAGCATTGGTTCAACAGAACTTACCTCTAAACGACTGCTCACTTATAAAAACAACATCTAGACAAATTTTTCTAATGTAAAGTTTTAAAATCAATATACAAATTAGGAAGTTTTGAAACGTATAAGAAAGAAAGAAAACTCTAAAACATAATGATGCTTCCAACCTATAATGTTATATTTCTTTTTTTTTTTTTTTTGAGACAGAGTCTTGCTCTGTCGCCAGGTGCCAGGCTGGAGTGCAGTGGCGCAATCTTGGCTCACTGCAATCTCCGCCTCCCGGGTTCAAGCAATTCTCCTGCCTCAGCTTCCCGAGTAGCTGGGACTACAGGTGCACGCCACCACACCCAGCTAATTTTTGTAGTTTTTAGTAGAGAGGGGGTTTCACCATGTTGGCCAGGATGGTCTCGATCTCTTGACCTTGTGATCTGCCCACCTCGGCCTCCTAAAGTGCTGGGATTACAGGTGTGAGCCACCGCGCCCGGCCTATAATGTTATATTTCTTTGTGTCTTTAATGTCCTCTCATTTTCTTTTTTACACTAAAACTTATACAATTGGCATAGTTTATGTTATTAATATTATCTTCTTTCTTCAATTTGTAATAATAGCTCAATACCATTTCAACACTGTTAGCCGAGAAATTTTGTGTTCTCAGGTGGTGACTTTTTACTGATCTACAATAAGCCATTTATGATTTTATTAAAGCAAACCTGGATCATGTAGGAAACTTCCTTCATAAAATGGTAGCCTCAAGGTACATCACCAGGCAAGCTACCTTGTGAAAGCACAAAACAGGAGGTTCATATAAAACCTGTGAGATCACAGAACAGCAAGTTTATATATAACATTGCTTGAATTACATAGTTTATTAAATATTAAAATTTCTTCAACTGTGGTGATTAATTTTGTGTGTCAACTTGAGTGGGCGATAGCCTCCCAGATGAAATGTTGTTTCTGGGTGTGTCTCTGTGGGTGTTTCTGAATGATATTGGCAATTGAATCAGTGGACTAAGTGAAGCAGATTGCCCATTCCAATATGGTTGGCATCATCCAATCGGTTGAGGATCTTAAAGGAATAAAAGGTGAAGAAAGGAGAATTTCAGCCCCACTTCCCTTTCTCTTCTGCCTCAGTATTGAGTTGAGACATTTTATCTCATCTCCTGCCCTTGGTCTAGGATTTACATCATCAGCATCCTTGGATCTTAGGCCTTTGAACTTGGGCTAAATTATATCACTGGCTTTCCTGGGTCTCCAGTGTGCAGAAAGCAATTTACAGGACTTCTTAGTTTCTATAATCATGTGAACCAATTATCATATCTATCTATCCATCTGTAAAATTTTCTATTGGTTTCATTTTCCTGGAGAACTTTGACAAAACATAAACTTTTATGCTATGTTAGTACTTTTGTAACAAGAAAAGAATGAAGACCGTACAAAAGGCTGAAAAAAACAAAAACAAGGAAAAAGAATTGGATAATATAATATATATAGAATAGAGTGCAAGCTGGCAGAAGCTGAATCCTAGAGTATGCAATGTTTACACGTCTGCTCCATCAGCCTTCCTTGCTGATGGTATGGTTAGAAGAACTAGTGTAGAAGTCGGAGCAAGTGAGTCCACATATGAAAAGTGCCTTGGGCCAATGACCTATATTTGCTTATCAGAGAAAAGCAGAGGCATGAATGCTTGGCACAGCTTGGCCTGCCAATGAGCCTGCTGAACAGCCATGAGTTTTATTCATGGGTCTAGAGTAGGGCACACATAGAACTAGAATGTGTCCCTGTTCAGAATAACTAATGTGGTGCCTGTTTTAGAGAAAATTGTCCTCAGCCTAGAGGTCACGTGATCATAAGTTGGTCTTACCATTTCTTCCTATATGTTAGCATTCTTCTTTGTTCCATTCTATGTTCTACTTATTCAACCTACCTTTGACATGTTTTACAGGTTACTAACTTACCATGCACATTTAACATACCAGATGAATTCTGCCTGTGGGTTACCAGCTACTTTGTTGCTCATTCTTTATATTTGACATATATGAGCTTTACTTATATTTAATGAGCTTCTAGCTTATTTACTATTTTTACTATTTCTTATGAATTTTATTTATCCCATATCATTTAATTCCTTAGCAGAGATAAGTTTTCTTTAAAAATCCAGTAAACAATATAATTTGAACATGGCATTTCATCACTAATAAACTAATTTTTTAAAATCTTTGGAGGATATTTATTTAAGAAGACACTGCACAAATTTTGCTATAAAATGAATTATGTTAGTAAATAGTGTTAATGTTAACACAATGCTAGTGTTAACAGTGTCAGCATTAACATAATATTACTCTTAACATGGATGAAAACACCAAGTGAGTTAGGATCGAGGGTGCAAATGCTATATTGGAATCCCAGTTGCTGTTGGATGTGTGCTGAAGGTCAGGAAAAACCAAGAAAATCAATTCACTCATGGTTTTTTTTCACTATGATATTTTGTTTTAAAAACTTTTCTGTGATTAGCATGTTTCGTTTGTTACAAAAATACCAAAACTTTAACACTTAAAGGAATTTCAAGAAACAACCGCCTCTTGAGCATGTCAGTTGGGTGAACATGTTGGTGTCAGATTCTTCCTTCATGCTGCCTGCTAAAATGTCTCCCTGATTCTATATACCGTAACCGGTGCCCATCTTCCTATTATGCTGCATTCACAGAAACATTCAGCCTGCAAAAATTGGTTTACAAGTTTGTAACTCATCAAGCTAAAGATTGGTGCGTAGGTTTACGAACCACACTCAGTGTAGTGTCGTGCTTGTGAGTGACGATGCTGGAATCAGACATTGTCACTTCAAACCTCAGCTCTTTCTCTCAATAGTTGAGTCTATTTAACACCCTTCCTGGCTCAGTTTCCTCACCTCCACAATGTCTTCCCAAGTAAGAGTATAGGTTACATAAAGCAGGATAATCCTACTTCAGAAAGTAATTATGAGACTTAAATTAGATAATGCCTTTCATATCTTCATGTAAATGTATTTAATTTCTGAGGCTTCAGTAAATGACTCCTACTGAAACCAAGGACCTTTTTCATGTTGAAATTTTCTTGATTAGTAAACATTATTTTATATATGTTATAGATAGAAATGAGAAGATAAGTTTTTTCTTTTCCTTAATCATTGAAAAATTCACTGAACATTTACATTTTCAGAAGACCTCAGCTCCTATTACGTTCATTTTCTTGATTTATGTAGCTAAATGAGGGAAGGGAAGGATTTTGAGTTTATATTTTCTGGATTAACAGAAGACCCTTTTCAGGTAATTTTAAATTTTTTTACTTCATTTTATTTTGTACTCTTGATATTAAAGTGTCCTTGTGACCATTCGTTTAAATAACATTTCAGTCTTCTCTAATAAGTGTAATTATCTTACTTAATGCTTTATTTTACATTTTCCTAAGTATAGTTTTTATGTTGCTATTAAAATTTTATTGGTATACTGTGTTTCTGTATTTTTCATTTTCAACCTTATCTACTCAGGTATCATAAAGAAATATTTTTAGACTATACTAATATTTAATATTTTTAACTGTAACATTTTAAAACTGTATCATTTGCTTACAATAAATATTACTAAAAGCAAATTGATTGACTTACTGATCATAATAAAACATAATCATCTTTCTAAGTAAACAGCTCTTATGTAGTGTTAGTTTATCTGATAAAGGGAAATGAGTAAGTGTGTTGTTATTAAATCTGTCACATTTGGCTCCTAACAAAGAATCTGCATGGTTTAGTTATCTAAAGCTTTCCCACATTTAATATTTTTCAGACTTTTAATCAGAAGACTGAGAATAATGAATATTAAAAAAATCAACAATATTTCAATCGATGGTTTGGAATAGAGTGTCTATGTAAGACCAGTTTTGCAAATGACAATAGAACCTCAAGAGGAAAATCAACTCATTTGCTCTGGTCAATATCAAAATACATATTTTTAAAAAATGTATTGCTGTAGAGATGGGAGTACCCCTATGTTTTCCAAGCTGGTCTTGAATTCCTGGGCTCAAGCGATCCTCCTGCTTCAGCCTCCCAAAGTGCTGGGATTACAGGCATGAGACACCATGTCAAGCAAAATACAAAAAATATGTATATTTTTGAACAAACTGATTATTTTCTTCCTGACTTGACTGAATATTTTGACATTTTAAAGAATGACATTCTTTGTACTTTCAGCATAGAAAACTCAATTTATTTTCAGAAACCAACTTAATTTCCAGAAATGGTGTATTAGACCATTTACATGCTGCTAATAAAGACATCCCAGAGACTGGGAAATTTAGAAAAGAGAGAGTTTTAATGAACTTACAGTTCCATGTGGCTGGGGTGACCTCACAATCATGGTGGAAGGTGAAAGGCATTTCTCTTCATGGCAGCAGACAAAAGAAAAGAATGTGAATCAAGCAAAAAGGCTTTTCCCTTATAAAACCATTACACATCATGAGACTTATTCAGTACCATGAGAACAGTAGGGATAGATATGTCCAGAGTATCACTCCTACCTGATTTCAATAATTTTGATAAGATTTAGACTTTTTGATTTGATTATATTTAGATCAGACTTTGGGCTTACTGCTAATGCTGGAAAACATCAAGACTTTTATTTTGCATGTGGAAAGGATATACGTTTTTGGTGGCTGAAAGCAGACTGTTATTGCTCTTGAATTCTGTCCCCTGATAAAGAGACGTTGAATTCCTAACAAACAGTATTTCAGAATATGACCTTACTTCGAAATAGTGTTATTGCAGATTAACTAGTTAAGCCAATGTCATATTGAAGTTGAGGTAATCTTTACTATAATATAACTTGTGTTCTTATTAGAAGAAAACAAATCTGGACACAGACATATACAGAAAGAAGGCAATGTGAAGATATAAAGGAAGAAAACTATGTGATAACAGAAACAGAGATTGGAATGATGCATTTACAAGCCAAAAAATGCCAAGGATTTGTTGAGAACCACTAGACACCGGGAAAGAGGTAAGAAAGAATTCTCTCCTAAAGCCTTCTGAGAGAACATGGCCCTGCCAACATCTTGATTTTGGACTTCTAGCCTCTAGAACTGTCAGAGAATATATTTCTATTGTTTTAGGTTATTAGTTTGTAATGCTTTGTATGGCAACCATAGAAAGCTAATATACAATCATTAGATTCAAACACACAAATAGGTTTAAAGTAAAAAAATGATAAAAAGATATACCATACAAATACTACAAAATGAATTAGAGTGGTTATATTCGTATCAGACTTTAAGACAAAAATAGATACTGCAGACAAAGGAGGACATTTGAGAATGCTAAAGAGGTAAATTCATCAAGAAGATACAAAAGTTATGAAATTATATGCACCTAACAACAGAGTCCCCAAAACAACAATGCAAAAACTACTGACTAATAACCTTTATAAATTCAGGTGTATATATCCTTAACAAAACGTTAGCATACTGAATTCAGTAGTATATGAAAACAATTGTACACCTAAACCAAGTGGTATTTATTCCTGAAATTCAAAGTCAGTTCAGCATATGAAATTCAATCTGGGTGATATGTCAC
This sequence comes from Cacajao melanocephalus, assembly GCA_963573385.1. NCBI lineage: Eukaryota > Metazoa > Chordata > Mammalia > Primates > Pitheciidae > Cacajao > Cacajao melanocephalus. The sequence goes on along the minus strand of CAUYLG010069500.1, from coordinate 4,311 downwards.
ACTAATAAAACCAACAACGAAACCCTAAAACTCAGTAGGTTTAGAAAAAACATTTGAAAAAATCAGTAGTCTCTTATAAAATGTAAAACAAAACAAAAACCAAACCAAACCAAACCAAAACAAAATCAACACTAAACAAGCTAGAAATAGAAGGGACTTCCTCAACTTAATGAAGGGCATCTAAGAAGAACCCACAGTTAACATCATACTTAATAGTGAAAACTTTCTCCACAGTATCAGGAATATTTCATAACATGATCTTGTGTATAGAATATTTTAAGGAATATGTAAAATTACTATAGAGCTAATAACTCAGCAAATTTGCAGGTTACAAGATCAAGACACGAAAGTCAGTTGCATATTAATGCACAAATTCTTATTTCAATACATTAGGAAAAAACTGAAATTTGAAATAAAATATTCCATGTGTAATAGCATTAAAAAAGAATAAAATGGGTTGTTCACGCCTATAATTCTAGCACTTTGGGAGGCTGAGGCAGACAGATCACAAGGTCAGGAGATCGAGACCATCCTGGCTAACATGGTGAAACACTGTCTGTACTAAAAATGCAAAAAATTAGCTGAGTGTGGTGGTAAGCACCTGTAATCTCAGCTACTCGAGAGGCTGAGGCAGGAGAATCACTTGAACCCAGGAAGCGGAGGGTGCAGTGAGCTGAGATCATGCCATTGCACTCCAGCCTGGGCAACAGAGTGAGACTCCAGAAAAAAAAAAGAATAAAATGCTTTGGAATAAATTTAAAAAAGAAAGTATAAGACTTGTGCACTGAAAACTGTGAAACAGTAACACTGTGGAAAAAAATTAAAGACCCAAACAAATGGAGAGACATTCCATGTTCTTGGAATGAAAGACTTAAGTACATTAATGTGGCAGTACTCCTCAAAATGACCTACAGATTGAGCACAATCCCTTACAAATCACACCTGGTTTTTAAATTTTTTTGTGGATATTGACAAGCTGATTCTATAATTCTACAACTCATGTAGAAGTGCAAGGAATCAAAAATAGCCAAAAAAAGAACAATGTTGGAAACTCCACCCTTCTGACTTCAAAGAAAAGCTAAAGTAATCAAAACAGCATGGTACTGGCATAGGACAGGCATTTATATGAATGTAATAGACTTGAGAGTCAAGAAATAATCCCTTACATTTATGGCCAATTGATTTTCAACAAGGGTGCCAAGACCATTCTATTGCATGAGAAGAGTCTCTTCAACAAACAGCACTGGAACTAATTAATATTCACATGAAAAAGAAGGAAGTCAGACCCTTATCTCATACCACACACACACACACACACACACACACACACACACACACACAGACACAGACACAAATTCAAAATCAACAAAGACCCAAGTGTAAGAGTTAAAATTATAAAATTCTTAGAAATAAATACAGGAATAAATCTTCACTACCTCGGCTTACGCAGCGATTTCTTAGTTATATCAAAAGCACAAACAATGAAAGAAGAAACAGATAACTTGGACTCATTCAAAATTAAGACTTTTGTGCTTCAAAGGAGACTATCAGGAGTTGAAAGACAAACCACAGAAGAGTAGAATATTTCTAAGACTTATATTTAATAAATGACTTATATTCAGAGTATGTAAAGAACTCTTACAACTCCACAGAATACAGATGAATAACCCAATTTAAAGATGGGTGAGGAGTTGGATAGATATTTTTCAAAGATATACAAATAACTACATTAGGGAAATGCAAATTAAAACCACAATGAGATATACTTCATACCTGTTAGGATTGCTATTAAATAAAATACAGATAATAATAGTTGTTGGCAAGAATATTGAGAAATCGGAGGCCTCATGCATTGCTTGTGAGAATACAAATTGGTGCAACTACTTTCAAAAACAATCTGGAAGCTCCTCTAATGATTGAATATAGGATTGCCACATGACTTAATAATTCCACCCTTAGTTATATCACCAAGAGAACTAAAAACATAAGTCCACATAAGCATTTGTACATGAATGTTCATAGCTGAATTATTCATAATGGTCAAAAAGTGGAAACAACCCAAATGTCTATCAAGTGATGGATGAGTAAACGAATGTGATATATCTATACAATGAGGTATTATCCAGTCATCAAAATACTAAAGTACTATAACATGCTATCATATTGATGAACCTTGAAAATATTATGTTAAATAAAATTCCATTTATATGAAATATCCAGCCAAAAATATCCAGATAGAAGGTAGGTTAGGGATTGCCATGAGCTGGGAGGAGGGGGAAGGGCATGACTAATAATAGATAAAGGGTTTATTTGGGGATAAAAAATATTCTGGAATTTGGTAGTGGTGATAGTTATACAACATTCTGAAAATAATAAAGCCTTCTGAATTGTACACTTTGAAGTGGTATAATATGAACCTGTCATATGATCCAACCATTCAACTAGTACCCAAGAGAAATTAAGGCATACATTCATACAAAGCTGTTTGTGCAAATGTTCATAAGAGCTCGAATTGTAATAGATAAATATCAGTAACTACCTAAATATCTGTTCCTTTGCCTGTGGTCAATATCCAGTTGTTTATTTTCTAAAGCGATGGAAGAGATTCAGTAGTTTTCTGGAGACAAGGGTGGAGGAACAGGAGGGAGAATCACAAAGCAGAAAGAGCAAACGTTTGGGCTGATTAATATGTATGTGCATTATCTTGATAATGGTGATAGTTTTATGGGTATTCACATATGACAAAACTTATCAAATTGTATACTTTAAATATGTTTGGTATATTGTATACTGATTAAGCTCATTGCAGTGTTTCTAAAAGAGAAAGAGAAAGAACAAACAAATCTGAGATCTTAGCTCTCAAATAAAAATATTACATGCTTGTTTTGAATTTAAATATTCTTACTTGGAATCTGGCTTGATATAACACCTTACCTTGAGGCTCGCCAAGATGTATTTCCATTGCCTGGCATTGAAACTACTGAGTGTTTCATCCTTATAGGTACTCAACTATCCATTGCTGGGTGAATAATTCTACTCAGCCTTTCATCCACCTGTAATTTTCACTGGTGGTAATTGGATGCAAATTGGCTAGTGTTAATCATTAGATGTCTCTAATAAAAACAGAAACTGTAAATGATGTTATGAATATTGAAAGAAATGAATAAAGTGGATCAGGAAATCCTTCTCTATAGGGCCTCATGACTTATTCCTGAGTGTCATTAAAGTGTAGCAGGTGAAGGTTCCCTGCTTGTACTGATGGCAGAAAAGAGATAGACATAACCTAAAAGTCACATATGAAGCCAGTGTTTTCTAAAAGCTGGGAAAGTGTTCCTATAACTCAAGCACTTTTTTCAATTTAATAAATTAGGAACTTTGAAAAAGAAATTTAATTAGTTCAAAATTGGATTGGTATAATGAAATGCAGTTCAAAAGAACAGTTAAAGCCTTTTTAAAAACTTGATTTCTAAAGTAAAATGAAAACATGATGGATTAAAAATTTAATGGATATTTTCTGGATCCAAAGTCTCAAATTTCATGGCTTTTGGGATATAATAGAAAGTACTTGGTAGATTGAATACGATTTCATGCTCTAGGAGGATAATTAATCATAAGCATATTTCTGATTTAATCAAGGCCTCAGTAATCAAAACAGCATGGTACTGGTACCAAAACAGAGATATAGACCAATGGAACAGAACAGAGGCCTCAGAAGCAACACCACACATCTACAACCAGCTGATCTTTGACAAACCTGCCAAAAACAAGCAATGGGGGAAAGATTCCCTGTTTAATAAATGGTGTTGGGAAAATTGGCTAGCAGTGTGCAGAAAGCAGAAACTGGACCCCTCCCTGACACCTTACACTAAAATTAACTCCAGATGGAGTAAAGATCTAAACATAAGACCTAACACCATAAAAACCCTAGAAGAAAACCTAGGCAAAACCATTCAGGACATAGGCATAGCAAGGACTTCACGGCTAAAACACCAAAAGCAATGGCAACAAAAGCCAAAATAGACAAATGGGATCTAATTAAACTCCAGAGTTTCTGTACAGCAAAAGAAACAATCATTAGAGTGAACCGGCAACCAACAAAATGCGAAAAACTTTGCAATGTACTCATCTGACAAAGGGCTAATATCCAGAATCTACAAAGAACTAAAACAGAGTTACTCTGTGATTACTGCCATTGATTTGGGCTTCTTTATAAAGACTTTTTATAAATAGTATTTAAAAGAAAGGAAAGCAGTTCTTTTGTTACTAATCCAAATAAATAGCTATATTATTAATGTGATTGATTGATGATAC
>CAUYLG010069499.1:0-12051 GCA_963573385.1 Cacajao melanocephalus | reverse complement strand
TTTGCGCCTCTCCTAAATTTATCTGTTGAAACCTAATTATCAATATGATGACGTTAGAAGGTGAAGCCTTTGAGAAGTGATTAGATCACAAGGCGGGAGCTCTCAGGAATGAGATTAGTGCTCCTAAAGAGGCTCCAGAGGCCCTCTGGAGCCTCTTTAGGAGCACTAATCTCATAATCATTGACTGGTTGGAGCTACCATTTGACTCATGATATTAGGATAATATTCATTGTTGTTGTATTTCTTCAGGTACTTGGAGAAAAATATTGTCTTTAAATCATACATGGCAAAGGCTACTGGGCAGCTGAGTATAGGCACACTATGTCACTATGAACTAAGTGACACGTTGCTAAGATAAATATGTGGAGAGGATGAGAAGCAGATTTTTGCCACCTGCCCAGTTTGTCATAACTTCAATCTTTCAACTTTGTCAAATCTCAATGTGAATGAAATGTCTTAAAGAGGTGATAAGAGCCGACTAGCCTTGAAGAAAGTAGGCACAGAAATGGCCCATAGAGTGGCACAAATCACTGGTAATTATCCTCATGTGGGTCACTCATGGGGAGTCCTATGCAGCAACCAGATGAAGCTGTCTTTATAAAGAACTGGCTCTGTTGAAATTTTCATGAAGCATCCAATGTGGTGGTGTTCTTACTGTGCAGAAAAACTATTCTCATGACAATTGGATGAACATTGGGTTTAATCAACACTGGCCTCAACCAAAACAGATGAGTCTTGGAAAATTTAGAAACTTTGGATCACTGCATCTGAAAGTGTCCTTCCAGGATGAAAAAGATTTGCTAACTACATAGGAACACTAGAGGGAGCCCACTTCCCAGAGACTTCATGTGGCTGGCAGATAAAGATTATGAAGTGATTCATGAGTGGACAAGACATGTTTTCAAACCAGCAAGGCGTCTCATTCATCGATTATACTGGAGGAGGCCTTTACTCTCACTCAGGAAGGGGTACTAGAAATTTACTTTACTATAGAATCTGAGAGAGTGATCAAGAGTCCTAGGGGACTAGTTTGGTATAGAAGGAGGCAGTTCATTTACAAAAACTCCATGGTAAGCCTAAGCTATGGAGAAAGAAAAAAAAAAAGCTTGTTGGAAAATGTGGCTTTAACTGAAATATCTATGAGTTTATGTCTCATGGATAAAAATGTCTTTCTGTCGGGGGCAGATGTATGGTTCATAATGATATCTAGAAATCTCTTTTTATATAAACCTGTAACATAATTAAGTCCACAAACTAAATGGAATCTAAAATTAATTGAACGGTGGTTTCTTATCATCAATCTAGTCACTAAAACTGTATGTCACACAAAAATTGTTCATTTGTTTCTTGGAAATAAATACAAAGATGAATCTGTAATTTTACTAGATGCATGATGTGTCAAACATTGTTTTAGTCACTATGCTATGGTTATACAAAGTTAAAACTTGCGTGTAGGTACATTGATAAAATTAAATTGAAATCAAACTTCTTTGCATGATGATAAATTATTTTGGGAGACTAATTTGAAGCACCTACCTCATGTGATAACTAACAAACTTAAGTGGCTGAAAAAGCAGAGCAGTTGGTCTTAGAAAAAGCCAACACCTCTATTTAGGTGTTTTAATAAAATTATTTAAACCACTGGTGAACATGCGAGAAATAATCTAGCCAATAGTGCGGTACCAATTCTTACCTGCCTCATGGTCTTCCTTTCACGTCTCAATACCTGATGTGTTTACTAGAGTCTCTCTTAATTGGTATGCCCTTTTTTCAGTGATCTCTTTCCACAAAACCTTAGTCACAACAGACACACACGCACACACACACCACATCAAACACACAAATAAACATTTATTTATCCCATAAATCTGTAGCTCAGGAGTTTTAGGCTGGGCCTCAACTGGTGATTCTTCTGATCTTGTTTGACCCTACTCAGATCAGATGTATGACAGTTAAATGTTTGTGAGCTGAGACAACTCAGGGTTACTGGATTCGGTTCTACCTATCTTTCCTTTCCCAGTAGGCTAGCGTGGGTTTGTGTTTATAAAATGGTAGTAATGCAAGACCAGGAAAAGTCTAATCGCCCAAATATCCTGAAGCCTCTGCTTTTAGTGCGCTTGTGAACGACATGCCCAGGCCAGAATCCATGTATGAGAGCACTGCATGAGTACTTGGAAAGAAGGAAAATATAAACAGTGTTATAGACTGAATCACATTTCCCAAGATTCATAAATTGAAATCCTAACCTCTAGTACCTCATAATGCTACTATATTTAGAGATAGCATTTTTAAAGAGATAATTAAAGTTAAAAAAAAAAAAACCTTTGGGGTAGACCCTAATCCAATATAACTGTATCCTAAGAAGAGGAGGTTAGTATACACACATACACACAGAGAAGGAAGACCATGTAGAGACAAAGAGCGAAGACGGCCATCTGCAAGTCAAAGACAAAGGTTTCAGAGTTAAACAAAATCTGCCTACACCTTGATTTCAGATTTCTCACCCACAGAGCTGTGAGAAAAATTTTAAACTTTTGTCATTTAAGTCATCCAGCGTCTGGTACTTTGTTATCGAAGCCCTACCCAATTCATATAGGGAGAAATAAAAAAATGTTATCACAGTATGTCTAGTCCCAGATACGGGCCCCAACATTCATACACAATCATTTTATCAAGCTCAAATTACCGGACTTCATGAGTCACATCATGTCTAGATGTAGTGATCCTTAAAACACTGATCTATAAAATGAAGTGCTATGGTTTTCATATTTGACCCCTCCAAAAGTCTTGTTAAAAATGTCGTCTCAAATGGCAGTATTGAGAGGTGGGCCTTTAAGAGATTATTGGGTCATGAGAGCCCCACCTTCATAAATGGACTAATTCATTCATGAATTAACAGATTAATTAAATACTGGGTTAACAGATTCAACAGTTATCATGGGAGTGATACTGGTGGCTTTGTAAGAAGAGGAGAGACCTGAGCCAACACATCTAGTTCCCTCACTGTGATGTTCTTACTCAACTCAAGACTCTGCAGAGGGTTCCAACCAGCAAGAAGGCTCTCATCAGGTGCAGCTCCTTAACCTCGAACTTCTTAGCCTCCACATCTCTAAGAAATACCTTTCTTATTAAATAAATAACCCAGTGTCAGGTATTCTGTTATAAACAACAGAACATGAACTAAGACGTTAAATGAAACAATATCATCCTCACACACACCCAAATGTAGTGTTGGAACAGAAACAGAATAACATCAAAGAGAATCTACATTCAAAACCATGGAAAAAAGTGAAGCAGCTATTCCAAAATGAGCTCATGGAGTCTCTGTTCAAATCGTGCACGTTCCCCCAGTTTTACATTGGCTCTTTGCGCAGTACCTGGCAGTTGTCTCCTAAGTCCCTAGAGTATCTTGCTGGGTTAGTGTGTCTTTGTGCACTTGAGTCCTTGGGCCATGACAGATGGTTTATTCTAATAATCTTATTTATGGTAGATGTCTGCAGTTGTGGGTCTTAGTAGCTGAGCTCAGTCACATGAGCAGTGCATGCCTTTGTGAATAACGATTCAGAACATGAGCACTGCAAACCATTGGGACCAAAGTTTGGGTGAGCTTCCCTGGTTGACATCACTACGCACAGGCTCAAGGAATCCTCCCACTTTAGCCTCTTGATTAGCTGGGAGTACAGGTGTTTGTACAGTCAACTGACCTGAGGCTACAAATCTATTTGAGCATTTTACTACACTAAACACTGGAGACAATTATAACACAATGGTAATTTGCACTTAACTTTATTTATTTATATATTTATTTATTTATTTATTTATTTATTTATTTATATTTGCGATGACAGAGTCTTGCTCAGTCACCCAGACTGGAGTGCAGTGGCATAATCTTGGCTCACTACAACCTCCACCTCCAAAGTTCAAGTGATTCTCCTGCCTCAGCCTCCCAAATAGCGGAGACGACAGGCATGTGCCACCACACTGGCTAATTTTTGTATTTTTAGTAGAGATGAGATTTCATCATGTTGGCCAGGCTGGTCTTGAACTCCTGACCTCAGGTGATCCATCCACCTTGGCCTCCCAAAGTGCTGAGATTATAGGCAAGAGCCACCACAACCGCTCCTTAAACATATTTAAACATAGAACATGCAGAGTAAAAATATGGTGTGAAAGATAAAATGTGGTCCACCTGTATAGAGCATTTAACATGAGTGGGGCTTTTCGGATTGCAAGTTGCTGTCGGTGAATCAGCAAGTGATTGGTGAGTGAATGTGGAGGTCTAGGATATTACTGTACACTGCCATAGGCTTTATAAACACTGTACACTTAAGTCTCCCCAAAACTACTAAATTTATCAGAAAATATTTGCTTTCTTCTGTAATTAAACTTAGCTTACTGAAAGTTTTTATGTTATAACCTATTTTTTTTTTACTCATACTCTTATAACATCTTAAAACACCAACACATTGTACAGCTTTATAAAATATATTTTTCTCTATATCCTTATTCTATAATCATTTTCCTATTTTTAAATTTATTTTATTTATTATCAGTTTATTTTTAAACTTTTTTGTTAAAAAGAAGACACAACCGTGCAAATTCACCTAGGCCTATATATGGCTAGAGTTATCAGCATCAGTTTCTTCTGCCTCCACATCCTGTTTCCCTGGACAGTCATCAGAGGCAATCACACTCAAGGAGCTGCCACCTCCTGTGATAACAAGGCCTTCTTCCGGAATGCCTCCGGAAGGACCTGTCTGAAGCTGTTTTACAGCTAACCATTTTTTTTCTTTAATAAGTGGAAAGAATACACTCTGAAATATAGTGTATACATTAATACGAGGTAATGGGAAATAATTTAATATACATTAAATATGAGGTGATGGTAAATTTTCAATGCCATCATAATCTTATAGGACCACAGTCATATTGTGTATGCAGTCCAAATTGTGACAAGAAACATGATTGTAAGATTTTTTTTATATAAGGAAGTCTTCACAGGTTTCTGGGATTGGGACCTTTTGGGGCCATCATTCACTCCACGTAAGACAAAGACCAAAGTCAAATGGTTAGCAGCAGACTCTGTCCATTGTAAGGATATGGCCACAGTGTAAGTTTACAGTACAACAAGGGGCTACTAAAAAGTTGGGACCAAAAAGGAAAAACAAATTGCCATCTTTTACATAATGAGTCATAATATGCAAATTTTACTTTCCCCTAATGCCAAAACTTCCCCAATCTCATTCAACTGTAGTGTCAGACTTAAAGTCTTGGATTTTATGATCTACAGAAAAATTATCCTGTTTTTAAAATTGTTTAAATATATTTTTTAAATTTTTGAGGGTACATAGTATATATTTATGGAGTACATGAGATAGTTTGATACAGGCATGTAATGTGAAGGAAGCATATTATGGAGAATGGAGTATCCATTCCCTCAAGTATTTATCTTTTTAGTTACAAACAATCCAATTATACTCTTTAAATTATTTTAAAATGTACAGTTATTATTGACCACAGTCACCCTGTTGTACTATGAAATAGTAGATCTTATTCATTCTTTCTATTTGTTGAATCTATTAAACATTTCCCTCCTTTCCCTCTGCCCCCTCACTACACTTCCCAGACTCTGGTAACCATCCTTCTACTCTCTATATCCATTAATTCAATTCTTTGATTTTCAGATCCCTCAAAGAAGTGAGATCATGTGACGTTTGTCTTTCTGTGCCTGTATATTTCAGTTAAAATAATGATCTCCAGTCTCATCCCTGTTGTTGCAAATAGCAAGATCTCATTCTTTTTTTGTGGCTGGATACTACCCCATCGTGAATATGTACCACATTTTCTTTAACCACACACTAATTACAATTGTGCAGTCTTAGCATGAACTAAACACACTTTCATTTTAAAAAGGGAAAAAAGGGGAGGTGCATACCATACTGTGTGAACATTGTGAAATCTTGCCGAGAAAATCTTACTAGGTTCTGGGATCTTTCCTTGACTTAATTCTGGTTTTGATCCCTAGGAAGGGCTTCTCTAACCATTTTTCTTTATAGTATGAATTTGCCTTCTGTGGACTTTTCCTTCCCTATAATATGCTGGTTATTTAAAGAGATCACTGAAAAATATGCCCTTCAATCAACATTTTCAAAATAACTTCTTCTTGCAGAACTTTGGAAGGCAGGGCAGAGATATTTATCACTTTTTACTTTTCCCATCAACTTTACTCCAGACTGGCAATTCTTTTGGAAATACAACTTTCTCAGATATTCATGAACTTTCTTGATTTTTGATTCAAGTCTACTCCATGTAGCAAAAGCCAGAAGCAAAATTTATTTCTCAACTTCCCTCTCTTTCTAGGCTCGGTTACTCCAACTATGGGTATGCCATGGCCACTAGGAAATTTAAAGTGTATTAATCCAGCAAAACTATCTTCTGGGGAAAACCTTAATTATTTAAAAAATTTTAGTGAACATTTTGTAATAATCTTGATTTGGTTTTATTCTTTAAGTTGTATCTTAATGTAAACATATTTAACTGAACTTAAAAAAAATTATCATCCAAACTAGCAAATTCAGTCGCCTGCATATTAATCTCTAAATTCTACTTTGAAGCTTTTCAGTTATTTTCTAAGTTCATATCTTTCTTGTAGTTTCTCAATATCTCATATCATCAATATGCTGCCTGGAAGACTCTGTTTAAGTCTAAAAGCTCATTTATGCATTTTCTATCTTCTAAATCACTGCTGGTGAAGAGTTGTACTAAATAATTTGCTATTGTGAAACATGGATTGCTCTTTTCCCAGCTTACTATTTTCTTTTTTGCTGTGTTATCTCAACCTTCTATAATTATTTTCTTGTCATTTACTAGCCTCTTTTAATAATGTCCCCATCCAGCACCTGGTACAAAATTACTTCTATATACTTTAAGGTTGTCTTATGGTAGCATTGCTCTCTAGGTATTAAAAAATTGATTAATTTGGGATTTTATCATTTTAAAAAGTCATTATGTGATTTTGAAAACGTGGGAGTACTGTATTAGTCTGTTCTCATGCTGCTAGTAAAGACACACCTAAGAATGGGTAATTTAGAGAGGAAAGAGGTTTAATTGACTCACAGTTCCACATGGCTGGGGAGTCCTCACAATCATGTTAGAAGGCAAATGAGGAATGAGGAGCAATGTCATGTCTTACATGGCAGCTGGCAAAGAGAGAACATGTATAGGAAAACTCCCCTTTATAAAAGCATCAGATCTCCTGAGTCTCATTCACTATCATGAGAACAGCAGAGGAAAGACACACCCCCATGATTCTGTTACCTCCCACCAGTTCCCATCCATGACACATGGGGATTATGGGAGCTACAATTCAAGATGAGATTTTGGGTGGGGACATAGTCAAACCATATCAAATACCATAGCAGCTAACATACACAAATGTGAGGGGAGCTACAGAGTGAAAGTGTGGAAAAGGAAAGTCATAGTATCAGAGAGTTATTGACAATTCCAAGCTAAAGCACTGGCACAGAGATATGGACTTTGTGCCAGCTGCTATAATTATCTTCTTTTCAGCTGCAAACTTTGAATTGCTACTTCCCTTGATGGACAGTGGTTTATATTACAAGGATATATCAGTTTATACAGATCAGTTAAGTCTTTAGTAGATTGACTATTTATTCATTTTCTGGAGACACCATGACCAATATCATATGTCTCTGAGAGTCAGACTAGTTTGATTACTGCTTTGGAACTGCTGTTCATATTCACCAAATCTTTGACAATTAAAATTAACTCAGCTCCTGCTGTTGATGGCTGTTGTGAAACCTTGGTTCTTGTCTTCTTAGTTCAAAGGAATTTAAACAAGAGACATACAGCAAAGGAGGTACAGCATAGAGCAATTTATTGCCAGAGAAAGAATACTCTAAAAGTTAGGTGAGGAATAGATATCACACACTGCGAAGGGATTCATGGTGGGCTGTTCATTAGGATCTGTCTGCAAACACTGACACTAGGAAAACTCCCTTTATGTGAGGTATTACTGCATTTTCCTACTGTTACGAAGAAACACCCAAGACTGGGTAATTTATAAGAAAAAAAGAGGTTTAATGGACTCACAGCTTCCACATCACTAGGGAGACCTCACAATTGTGACAGAAAGCAAAGGAGGAGCAAAGGCAAGAGAGCATGTGCTGGAGAACATTCAAATTCAAGAAATGCAGAGAACTCCAGTAAGATACCCCACAATATCATTCCCAAAACACATATTTATTAAATTCTCAACACTCAAATTCAGGAAATGCAGAGAACCCTAGTAAGATACTCCACAAGAAGATCATCCCCAAGACACATAATTATTAAATTATCCAAGCTCAAAATGAAAGAAAAAATGTTAAAGTCATCTAAAGAGAAAGCCCCAGTCACCTACAAAGGGAAGTCCATCAAACTAACAGCCAAACTCTCAGCTGAAATCCAACAAGCTACAAGAAATTGGGGGGTAATATTCAACATTCTTGAATAAAGCAATTCCGAGCCAGGATTTCCTGTCTGGCCAAACTAAGCTTAACAAGCAAAAGATAAATAAGTCTCTTTTCAGACAAGCAAATAATGAGGGAATTTGTTACTACCACACCTGCCTTATAAGAGCTCCTGAAGGAAGCACTAAGTGTTGGAAAAACAGACAGACCATTATCAGCCAAAACAAAAACACATTAAAATACAAAGACCAGTGACACTATAAAGCAACCACATAAACAAGACTGCAAAATAACCAGCTAACATCATGATGACAGTATCAAATCCACACACATCTATACTAACCGTAAATGTAAATGAAAATGAGCTAAATGCCCCAGTTAAAAGATACAGAGTGGTAAGGTGCATAAAGTACCAAGACACTTTCATATGCTGTCTTCCAGAGACCTATCGCAAATGTGATGGCACGTATAAGGTCAAAATAAAAGGACGGAGAAAACATAGCAAATGAAAAACAGAAAAAAAAAAGTTGCAATTATAGTTTCAGACTAAACAGAATTTAAACCAACAAAGATAAAAAACACCAAGGCCAACATATAATGGTCAAGTGTTAAATTCAACAAGATCTAACTATCCTAAATATAAAGACACCACAGGAACTCTCAGATTCATAAAGCAAGTTCTCAGAGGCTTTTAAAGAAACTTAGACTCCCACACAATAATAGTGGAGACTTTAAGACCCCACTGACAATATTAAACAGATGATCATTGAGACAGAAGATTAACAGAAATGCTCAGGACCTGAATTCAGCTCTGGATCAAATAGACCTGATAGGTATCTACAGAACTTTCTACCCTAAAGCACCGAATATACATTCTTTTCATTGCCCCATGGCATATACTTTAAAATTAATCTCATAATTGGAAGTAAAACACTTAGGAAATGCAAAATAACTGAAATTATAACAAAGAGTCTCTCTGACCATAGCACAAATAAGTTCAAAGTCAAGACTAAGAAATTCACTCAAAACCATACAATTACATGAAAAATGAATAATCTGCTTCTGAATGACATTTGAATAAATAATGAAATTTAGGCAAAAATCAAGAAATCATTTGAAACGAAAGAGAATGAAGATACAATATTCCAGACTCTCTGGAACTAAGGCAGTGTTAAGAAGGAAATGTATAGCAGTAAATGCCCACATCAAAAAGTTAGAAAAAATTCATTTTAACAACTCAACAACTAAAATAATTAAACAACTAAAAGCAAACAAATCCCAAAGCTAGCAAAAGATAAGAAGTAACCAAAATCAGAGCTGAAATGAAAGAGATAGAGACATGAAAAAACCATTCAAATGATCAACATATCCAGGAGCTATTGTTTTTTAAATTAGTAAAATAGATAGACTGATAGCTAGAATAATAAAGAAGAAGAGAGAGAAGATTTTAACAAACACAATTACAAATGAAAATGTGGGTATTACCACTGACCCCACAAAAATACAAAGAGCCAACAGAGAATATTATGAACACTCTCTATATATAGACTAGATAGTCTTGAAAAAATAGATCAGTTCCTGGACACATACACTCATCCAAGACTGAACCAGGAAGAAACTGAATCCCTGAACAGACCAATAACGAGTTCTGAAATTGAGGCAGTAATAAATAACCTATCAAACAAAAACAAAGTCCAGGACCAGACGCATTCACAGTTGAATTCTATCATGTGTGTAAAGAAGAGCTGATATCATTCTTACTGAAACTATCCCAAAAGATTGAAAAGGAGAGATGCCTCCGTTTCTCTGAAGGGACCATCATCATTCTATGAAGCCAGCATCATCCTGATACCAAAACCTGGTGGAGATACAACAACAACACAAAACTTCAGGGCAACACCACTGATGAACATTCATGTGAAAATCCTCAATAAGATACTGGCAAACAAAATCCAGCAGCACATCAAAAAGCTTATCCACCATGATAAAGTAGGCTTTAAGCTCAGTATGCAAGGTTGGTTCAACATACACAAATAAATAAATGCGATTCATCACATAAATAGAAATAAAGACAAAAACCACATGATTATCTCAATAGATACAGGAAAAGGTTTCAACAAAATTCAACATCCATTCATGTTTAAAACTCTCAATAAACTACATATTGAAGGAGCATGCCTCAAAATAATAAAAGCCCTATATTACAAAGATGCAGACAACATATACTAAATGGGCAAAAGCTAAAAGCGTTCCCCTTAAAACTGGCACAAGGATACCATCTCTCACCACAGCTATTCAACATAGTATTTGAAGTTCTGGCTTGGACAATCAGGCAAAAGCAAAAAAAAAAAAAAAAAAAAAAAAAGAACATGCAAACAGAAATAGAGGAAGTTGAACTATCCCTAGCATTCCTATACACCAACAATAGCCAAGCTGAGAGACAAATCACAAACTAACTCTCATTCACAATTGCCAAAAAAGAATAAAATACTTAGGAATACAGCTAACTGGTTCTCTCTTAAAAGGAGAACTACAAACCACTCAAAGAAATCAGAGATGACACAAACAAACAGAAAAACATTCCATGCTCGTGGATAGGAAAAAATATCATTAAAATGGCCATACTGCCCAAAGCAATTTGTATATTCAATGATAGCTGTTTCTATTCAACTACCATTAACATTCTTCATTGAGCTAGAAAAAAACTATTTTAAAATTGATATGAAACAAACAAATAACCCAAACAGTCAAGGAAATCCTAAGGAAAGGGAACAGGGACAGAGATATCACACTACCCAACGTTAAACTGTATTACAGGGCTATAATAACCAAAACAGCATGGTACATAAACAGATGCACAGATCAACGGAACCAAATAGAGAATCCAGAAATAAGACCACTCACTTAACAACTATCTGATCTCCATCAAACCTGACAAAAACAAGCGATAGAGAAAAGATTCCCTATTCAATAAATAGTGCTGGTATAACTGGCTAACCATGTAAAATAGATTAAAACTGGATCCCTTCCTTACACTATATACAAAAATTAACTCAAGATGGACTAAAGACTTAAATGTAAAATCAAAATCTCTAAAAACCTTGGAACACAATCTAGGCAATACAATTCTCAGTGTAGGCTGGGGCAAAGATTTCATAAAAAGGCACCAAAAGCAATTGCAACAAAAGCAAATATTGGCAAATTGGATCTAAACTACAGAGCTTCTGCACAGCAAACGAAATTATCAACAGACAACCTATAGAATGAGAAAGAAGACATACATATGGCCAATAATCATATGATAAAAAGCTTAAATTCAAAACAGAAGCTGCAATTTTCATCTCTGATAAAACAGACTTTAAAGCAACAAAGACCCTAAGAAACAAAGAGGGACATTACATGGTGGTGAAAGGATCAATACAACAAGAAGAGCTAACCATCCTAAATATATATGCACCCAATACAGGAACACCCAGATACATAAGGCAGGTTCTTAATGACTTACAAAGAGACTTAGACTCCCACACAATAATAGTGGGAGACTTTAACATTATACTGTCAATATTAGACAGATCAACGA